>VWPU01006274.1:0-235450 GCA_013398955.1 Callaeas wilsoni
AGTGTCAAACCAAACACCAGCCTGAGCAAAAGCAGAGTGTCGGATTTTAACTGCTGTCTGAACTGGCCCAAGGACAGTTTCACATGTCCACAGGTTCGACTGTATTACCTGAATTTGGTTCAACACTTGACAAGAAATACATTGCAGACAGGACATACCCCAAAAGAACAGTTCAACAGTATTAGGCCACTCCGTATGTCAACAAGGAAGGACGCCTGTAAAACCTAAGTTAATGGCAAATATTCTGATTTTATATCTAAGAGAAAAGGAGTACTTTTAAATTATTGTAGCAAAACAAAAATTGCCCGTTTAAAAAAATTGTGCCTTTTCATGCCTATGCAAATTTTCGCAGTTTTCATTCCCTTGTTTTGAAAGAAAAGTCCCTTTTTGCAGTGAAAATATATTCTTTCTTGGAAAAAACAAAAAAGCCTTCTGTTTTCATTCTACCAAACTAGGAAATATCAAAGGCAGAGCTGAAACATATTTTGCTTTTCAGAGAATCTGAAGAAATGTGATTTAGCAGTTTTTCCAGTGGTGCAAATATTTTTTAGTCACCTCACACTAACATGTTTTTTTGTATGTGGATAAATTAACACGTAAGCAAGGGTGTTAGGCTCTGTACCTATGGTAATAGAATGAGCTGGGTTCTTCACTGGCAAATGTTTTCTTATTTTTTTAGCTGAAACATAATGTAGAATTTAGGATTCTTTGAGTCTGGTCTGCAGAGTAAAGGAAAACAGAAAAAAAAATTGAAATTAACTCTTCACTGTACACAGTTTTTTCACTGGGTTGAAAAAGTACTTCTAGAATTTATTCAGTACATAATCAGAATAAATCTTGGAGCTGTCATCATTACTGAAAAAGAGGTTTATAAATTAAGGCATCTGGGAAATCTGTAGGGCATTAATTTATTATTCGTGGGAGTTTTGTACAGGCATTTTTCTTTCTTGGTACACAATAAATAAGTTGACAATAAACAGACTGGGATAACATTATGATCTTTTTCACCTGCTTAAAAAAGCTGGGGACAAACTCTCTGAAAATGGGCATTATAAGTGAACTCACAGTTACTATGTATCAAACAAAATGAAATATGATGAACTAAAAGTGATCATCTGTCACAATAACATTTTCCAACTTGTCTGCTGATTAGATGGTAATGCTGCCCATAAAAGCGAAGGAGGGGGGGAAGCACTGCAGAGAACCTGATAAAACATCCTACTGAAACTTATTGTATCTACTACTTATTAGATTCTGAACTCAAATAGATCTTGATTGTTGAGAGCTTGGGTATTTAAAAGCCTTAAGATCATCAATTACATTACTCATAATTTCCACATCTGCCTGCTCCTCAGCAATTCAGAAGGAGAGAGAGAGATAGCTGTTATAAGAGTCTTTCTGCAACTTGATTACTGTGAGTCTGTTACAATGTGCACTTGAAATGCCTTTAAGGATTTGAACTGAACTGTAATTTGCAGCTTTCTGGAACTCCTACATGGATCACTTTTTTGGTGATGGTGAAAATCAAATGAGTGGAGATGGTCCAAATTACCTGGAAGAAAAACAGGTTCTTATCTACTCAAAGGAATCCCTACAAGCCTGCCAAAAACACAATAAATGCACTCTTCTTTCCTGTGTTGTCTGGAAAGTGAATATGTATTTAAAATTAAACAGAAAGCCTGATTAGCATGGTTATTATGAAGCTGAACAGCAAGAAGACTGTGTTTGCTGAAGCCATTTACAGGCTTCAGGGAATGTTACTTCCCTATTGTGTCACTCTTCTTAAAAGGAATACTTTTTTAACAAAACCTTTGCTTTTTTCAAAGCACTGACATCCTGATCCTGCTTCCCATTAAAGTCAATGGAGAACTGCCCATTATCTCTTGTGGGAGTTGGATCACACTAATGGAGTGTACTTTTCTCATTCACAAGCATCCAAATCCGTGCCGAGTGAAGGCAGTACAAGGTGTTCTTACACTGAGATCAACCTGAATCTAGGAAATATGCTCTTTGGTAACTGTACCAGCTGCTCCTTCATGTGCTGTAGAAAGAGGCAGGCATGTGCAAAATGGACCAATCAAATAAAGCACTGCCATGGAAATAATGTGGAGGCACTCTTACAGATTGCACAGAAATAAATACGTAAAAGCATTTCCAGAAATTATTCTTGCAAGGGACAAGTGTAGAATATGCAGCTTCCTTAGTTGCCAGAGTTTCAACATAACTTGCTTCTCACAGAGAGAAAAATGCTCTCACTGCAGCTTCACAGAAGTTCTCTTTAGGGAAGTCCCTAAAACTCTAGTTAATATAACTTTTTTGGAATTTACTTTAATGGTTTATAGAACCTGGTTGTTACTAACTCCTAATGTGATCTTCCGGAAAGAGAGGAGTCTTGTTTTAAAGTTTCCCTCTCTGTACCTATCCTTCTTTAAACAGGCTCCTGAGGATTTACATGCAAAAGGCTAAGTGTTGGAGTTAAGGTTGCAAACATCCAGAGATGGGCAACTTGGAATCAGAAATGGGTTTCCCAAGGAAGAAAAGATGAAAGAAAGCTAAGGAGAAGGAAGGGCAAAGGAAAGCACGGGCATAATAGAAGAAGCTATAAAGTCACAAAGAGAGAATATTAAGATGATGGAAGGGGCCATAGCAGGAGAGAGATGACAAGGAAAAGCACACATTGCTAAAGTAATAGAAGATACGGCCAGGAAGAATAGCAATTCTTAAGAAACATTTTCACCAACTTTTGATAAAGGCAAGCAAGAATGTTGGGGCAAAAAGAATGATAACTACTAAACTCTAGTTTGAATTACTATTCAAAAATCTGCTTTGCAACACCCTGCAAGCAAGTATGCTGATGACGTGAAGACGTAGGACTGCCTCATCCAAGGCACCTGCAGGAATATACAACAGGGAATTGTCAATTCTGTCTGGGTAGTAGGGCAGATTCTGCTTTCACCTCATTGCACTGGACACATGTATGATTTACACTGGTGGACATGACAGGTGAGGCAGGCTTTCCTCCTGGAGAAATGTGACAGTTTACACAGAATGCAGCACCGCTCATCCTGCCCTACACCAGAGAAAGGCTTTGTGGTGCAATGCATTCTCTGAAAGACTTCCTTGCTGACCCACAGAACTCTTACCTCAGAACATGTTTTGGTTACACTGATTTGGGGTTTAATTATATTCCCTTATAATTATACAAGAAGACTAAGCCCTCCAATTTCATATAGTACAAAAAAGACAGCACTTTTTATCTTTTGATGGCATAATAGCTGTTGCTTCTTTGGGTCATCTATGTGAGTGTGATGTTCCACCTCTCAATGATTCCCCATTGATCTGTGTACATAAATGGATTAAATGGTTAGTATTAACACCAGTGCAATAACTTAGATCTTCTTAGGCAAAGTGGAGCTAATGGTGAATGCTTTCTACTGGATACACCACTACTACAGCACTTATGTGGACTTTTCCAAGTGCTATTTATAAATAACTGTGTTTATATTCTGTTTCTTTCTGTGCATAGCTCTTGCTACGCATTTAGATATCGACTTTCTGGGAAGCCTAAAAGCATGGAAATGTGTTTTCCTTCTAACTATAGAAAGTTTGGGAAGATGGAAAATAGCACTGAACTGTATGTTGAAGCTAAGTAATACTTTCTCGTATAACTTAGAACATAAAAAGCCCCACTATGGAATGCATTTACTAAGTAAATATGAAATTAGTATATTGCCAAGAATACTTTGGATTAGCGGTGAAGCTGTTCTATGCATAAATGGGACTACATTACAATACGTAGGCTACCTTAAAATGCTGAAAATGCATATAATTAATATTTTTCCTCTTGAAAACTGAAATAGATGTAAACAGATACTTAGAATGGGACTTATCTTTCTTCATCTCAGTCACCTAAACATTAAGACACGAATTTAGTTTAATTGTCTGTGGCGTCTTTGTACTTTATAGACAAAAAGAATCCACCAGAAGCTGGATCATCTTATGCCCAAAAGCCATCTCAGATGAATGAAATTAATCACCCTTCAGAGGTTCTTATTCTTTCCATCAGCCATAGCAAATGCCCTGGGCCACACATCTAATGTTCCAATGCCTGTGGTTAGGTGCAGTTCTTGCTCCACAGAAGGGACTTGCATTCCTCAGTCTAGAGAAAAAAACCACTTTGAAATAAGCTGGATCATTCCTATAAACAGCTAGGATACTGTAGTTCAGTCTACTCAACATGGGATTAAGGACCGATAAAAAATATGGCCTATAATGTAAAAATCCATGCGGAATGAGACATTTCAATAGCCCACAACTATTCTAAATATACTCCATCTAAAATATTTGCAGGAGAACATTTTGAAGAATATAGTTTTAAACTTTAAGGTTTGTCTTCCCACTCTAAGAGAAAACACCACATTAAAATTTTCTTTTAATTTTTGGATGTTTATATTGGTGTGTTAGAACTTAGATTTTATCTAGTGCAATTTTTGTTGTGAGTCTAAAATGTACGGTGAGTTTTCCTGAACTTTTTCATAAACTCATATCTTCTCAGATTCTTTATTACTTACACAAAATTTTCAACAGTTCTGTCTATTCTTGCATATTTTATGTCATTTGTTGTTCTGATTCCTCAGCAATGAGGACAAAACCTTCTCAGTCACTCAGTTTACGTATCATAAATCCTTTTGTACAGCAAAGAACATGTATATACATACAGACCCTAGGATTTCCTTAAAGTAACTCTGATTGGAAAGAAAATATATCTGCTGAATGAATATAACAAATTTCTTGCAGATCCACAAATTCCTTATCACTCTTGCAACAGCACTGCAAGAAAAAGTTTCTGAGAAAGTGATTGATACAGGTCTCAACAATAAAATGAAATCAGGTTTACACAAGGAAATGCAAAAGACTTCAATCAGACATGTGTAACTGCATGCTGAAAATACACTCCTAGAAAATTCAAAATATAACACCAGATATAAATATCTATGACAGACAAACCTTTGCTAATGTTATGGCAATAGGAAAATTATTTGGTCAATTAAAAATAAAATTAAAACCAAACAATATTCACATAACCTAGAAGGCAACAACCAGTAGAAAAGTGTGTGATACAGTGCACAAGGAACTGTCCAAATGGATACTAAGGAAAGGTGGAAAGCTGCTTATTGAAGCTAAGCTGCTGGATAGATGGATGTCAGCGTGGGCTCTTATGGAATCAGTAGATTTTGTCATATTTTCTATCTGCCATGTTGACCAAATAATCTGTCTGATGAATCTGGTCTAAATTGTTTCAGTGATTAAAAGAAAGACAGTTAGTTAGGGATCCTGGGGGTTAGTTGGTAGGATAGATTTTGGGTCAATTCACATTCACGTCCAGGTAAACGCCTGAAGATGGATTAACACAGTACTGATAACAGGCAGTGACATAGCCTAGAAGAAAGAAACAAATAGCATGAAAATAAAAACAAATTTTTTTTTCAGTTTCTTCAGCCTCCTTTTCAACTAGCTGCACAATAGAGTCATCACACTCCATGTATGATCAAAGGGTGATTTTTAAGCCTATCATTGTTTGAAAAACTTTCTTTGGGATCCATGGCTTATGTAAAGACATCGGCTTCTTGCCCTCCAAATCTCTTGAGTGACAGTGTGAGAGATGCTGAGAAAACCCCATTAGACCAAAGCACAGCAGATGCCATTCCCAACCCCTCCGAACCTGGACCACAGCTTCTAGAGTTCAGGAATGTGCCGTATTGTTATACGTTCAAAGCTGGTTGAACACCATTCATCCTAAAAGGAGAAGATGCCTCAATATCTGAACCTTTGTCAAACCTTTGGAAAAAAGTTATTCTATATTCACCCCTATGCAGAGCTCAGATTCAGATATGATCATATTTCTGAGTAAATAACCGAGGCCTATTCTGCAAAGATGTTCAAGGCAATGACAAGTCACGGTGCCATCCCAGTAACTATGAAATTCCCACTGGAAGCCACTATTTCACAGCTGTTCCCACTGTCATAGAAACCAATATGAACGGGGGAAAGTTAGTCAACTTGCAGAACGCCTTGTGTGTTACTTTGCTGAGTAAGAGAAACAGCAGATCTGTTTCTGTTTGGGGAGGTCAGCTACGCTGCCTGAGCACGCGCCCCTCTGACACCAGCCTTGGGGTCACGGTTCTAATGGGACTAAGATGCAGACCTCATAAAACCAAGTGTAAACAACTTCTTTCAGTACCATCTAAATATTATGTTGAGATCAAGTAGCTAAATTAAGTATTCAGTAAGGTCTCGTGGTCAAAAAATTAATTGAAATTTCAAGGATATTTCAAGTTTTTTAAAGAAGGAAGAGAATTAAATAGACTACAAGATACTTATACAGCAATGTTCAAAAGCATATCAATGTAAAGCAACATTAAAGAAGAATTTTTAATTGATAGGCACATAATCTCAGTGCTCTGAAGGAAATCAGTGCACCCAGCATGAAACATATGAGTTTTACAAACATAATTTCAATTTTTTTTATTACCTACGAGCATTAGGATATACTTCCTTGACTCTATAATAATTGCTTGCAGTTAATTACAAATGAAACAGAAGTGCTGGTAATATTAGACTTGCACCCTGCATAAAGCTAGAAATTACTGCTATTACTCTTATTTGCTAAGAATATTGGGTCATAGATGCTAATTAGCAGTTCACAGCCCCCTACAGGAAAAATCTCATTATTATGAAAATCTGTCTTGGTAGCCAAAGCCACCACTCATGTCACTAAGAACATTTTTGTCAGAGCAATTATAGGTATAACAAAACTTAAGATTTACTTTTGTATCCAGAAAATCATGAAGGTTAAAAATACAACATGCTAATCTACAAATTGCTTGCCATAGCAAGAAAAGTGTTTCTGAACTATTTCATCTTAGTAAAATCTGACTGTATATTGGGTAGAATGACAGCAAATTTTTATTGAGTATGTACACAAACATAATTTTTTTCAAATGTATATAAAATGCAAGAAAAGCCTCTCCATTGCCAAGTAAATAAACAAAGTAAAATGAGACTTAAGTGGCTAACAGACAGGAATTTTGCAAGGTCATACATCTAGAGCAAAGAACATGATTTATTAATCATCAGCAATTTGGGGGGAACACTCCATTTTTCTGTATACAGGGACTTGATTCAGGGAAAAAAAAAAAAGAAGCCTTGTTTATCCAAGTTTTCTGCAGAGCTTATTTGAAAAATAGAAGCAGAAAACATCGCTTTTGTGTGATTTATTAAACCTCTCTTTCCACAGAACACAAGCCCAACTTTAAAAGCTTGAGGGGAAGGTGAGGAAAAGAGCAGCTAATTGTAGTGCCAGGCTGAATTCTGCTTTTTTCCTGAAAAGGAAAAATGGAAATGTCACACTGGGATGAAGCAGTGGTTTAGGAGTGGTTCTAAGTCACGTAAGGGTGAGGGGGCTGTCATCACTTCTCATTTCAGCTATGTAAAACCAGGCAGTCAGCATAAAATGCCTGGACTCCCCATGTCGGCTAAAAGAGAGGGGAGGTATAACCAGCCCAGAGCAACTCCTCTGATGTCTACAGAGTGACCCTAAAACATGAGTACAGGTGAGAAGTTAAGCTTTCCACAGCTGCGGGTGGGAAAAATCCAGTCTGAGCTGTAAACAGCCCAAAAATACAAATCCATCCAAAGTTAGATACACTCAGCTACTTATTGCTACACTGAGTACAGCAAAATCATGAAGGAAAAGTGGAAATTTGAATTACACATAAATGCTGTTTTAAGATAAAGAGGAGGACTACATGAATTGTGCTGTGTTTTAAGGAAAAGTGGTTTCTCAAACTCATACTTTACCTTGTCTACACTAGGCTGAATTTTGCTTTCAGCATCACTATCTGGATTTCCATCAGTGTAAAGGAGAATGAGACTTGACTACTAATGCAACCACACTGCTCACCTACTAATGAAAATGAGTTTTCCTTTCATCAGAGGGGATCACATTAGTTAAAGTTAAACAGAATAACACATTATTTGAAGACCTCTAAGAGCACCTAGAAAGAGAAAAAATTCCTGTCTTAGAACCAAGAAATTAAGTTCTCTGTGTAGAGAATTTGCTATCCATATATGCTGGCTCCTTGCTAATCCCATGAAACTCTGGTATGAAACCTAGAACTATAAATAAAAGCAACAAAATTCCATCTAACCCAAATATTACAGGCCTTGTTTCAAAAATGGGAGATCTGCGTGAGCAAAGATGGGGCTTGATGTGTTAGGAATGCATAAAACAGTATATGATGACTGCATGATAAAGGGTTAAAAATGTTTTTTCAGAGATTTAAGAAAATGCAACTACCCTGTGGTAGGTCTCTTGCCCTGGCCTGAAGCTGTCATGCTACACATGTTACCATGTTCTACCAGTGTACTTTGGCTACAACCTTCTGGACACACATTTGATGCTATTACTTAGATAATGAGCATGACAGTGAATTAACAAGATGAATTGAGAGGCACAGTTTAGCAGGTTTATGGGAAACAACTGAACTCTAGAGACAAGTGGATTTTTTACATGGCTGTACCATAGAGGACCAGTCCTGTAATCTTCCCTTATGCAATCAGCCTTCATTTGGTTGAGGGGGAATTTGGCAAAATTAGGGCCTAAATTATTACTAGCAGTGTGACTTTTCTCTGACAGCCAAGGTCAAATATCACTCTAATCCAGGCAATGCAAAACCAAGCTGTAGGTATAACCAGCACTCACTGGGCACATGATGGTGTGCTGATCACAGTGTTCAAAAATGAGAAGGCAGTGGAAATCCTGGGTGTATTCAGTCACCTTATGCAAAGCCAAGCTTTTTCAGGAATCATTTGGGCAGACTCAAGGCTGGGGCTGGTTGCTAACACTCCGTGGAGAGTTTGAGGGAGACCATCAGTGGCCCACCCCTGCTATCCATGTAGACATAGACTGTGTGCTGAGAAGCACAGCTCTGCACATGCCCTTGTCTTGCACCAGGGATGGAGTATGCGTGTAACTCCTCACTGTGTTTGCAGCACACCATTCTTTGTTCTTCACATCCAGATAATGCCCTGGGTTGGCCAGCTGAAGTGGGTGACATTAAAAAAGTGTCCATTCTTTCCTACAAGCTACCAGTATCACAGCTTGATTCCAGGAACATGAATGTTTATGTTTCTACATTAAAATGGGAAAAATTACACTACTTAATATTGTATCTTAACAAAGTATAAACTCACAGTGCATGATGACACAGGTAGAAACAAAATATTGTCCAAAAATCTATAACAAAATCCATTCTGATATGAATTGTTATTACTACAATAACAATCAAATCAGCATTGCTTTCAAACCTCTGGGCCAGGCCTCCTGTATATTATTCAAAGCATCTCTCTGCTGAATCCTCGAAGACACTCAGCTAAGAATCAGTACTGCTCATTGTAAAGTAGAGCTATTAACATGATTCTTGCTTTCACCTGTAGATCTCTTTATAAAGATATGTACATGTCATTATCACCTTTTTATAAATCCCATAGCTAAAATCAAATTACATTAGTATGCATGAGACCGTTTCTCGCCTAGTGCATGCAATATGGTTCTAATACATTGGAGACTGGAGCTCTGCAGATTTACTTCCCCCAAATTTCTTACCAAGATTCATCAATATAAGAGTTCTTAACCCAAGTTAATTGATTTTCATGTAATTCATGCTTGGTAAAAAATCTGTGAAGACTAGCGTAGGTACTTCACAAATGCTTGTTGCTCCGTGAACTCATGTTGTATTCTATGTAATTATCTCCGAGTTTCCCTTTTTTCTCATACACAGAACAGGTCACGGTAGTGGCTGTATGGATTTTCAGAGCTAAAGAATGGTCCAGGTCATCTGGAGAGAAGAAAATAAGGAGCTTGTCTTCATTTTTTTCTGTGAATTTGTGTTCATGATTATGACAGATATATATGAAAGCCTTGAAAATTTTCCGAGGCCAAAATACATCTTTAACAAATCAAGGGAATGGTGATTTTTTGCCAATTTTAAAGAGGTTTAATGCTAAAAATCCGTGTCTTTTCTACCCTAGAGGACAGCATGTTAGCTGCAGAACTAGTCAGATAGTTACCTCCCAAGAGAATGAAGAAATCTGAGCAACTCAGAAACCAGATGTTTTTAGCTATATTCTCTAGATTCTTTACTTTTCTTAACACTCATTTAACTCCAGTAACAAATGAACACTGAAGAGAAATGATGTCTTTGTTAAAGATTCAATACCCCTTGAGAGCTCCAAATAAGCATCTGAAATTCCCCAAGAAAGTTCTTCCACAAACAAAAAGTTAATTACATTTTAGTGGGTATCTCTGGGCGAAGGCTACTTTCCTGCCATGCATTGGCAATAAGAGTAAATTGAAGGCTTTTGGAATTTCATGGGTTTGATTGATGTGTTCATTAATTCACCTTTTCAAACTGAGGAAGAATCAAGTTTTAAATATTTTATTGATCATTTGCATTTTTCCCGATGTCGTTTTCCTATTGTTACTTTGATTGACTGGTATCTGATGGCTTCAGATACCAAAGTCCTTTTTTGTCCTGGTTACAAATGACGTTTGAATGTTCACACAGTTAGGATGCATTTCTTCCCACTTGTAAATTTTGAGCTGTTCAGCCATTTTCAACCAAATTGGGTGGAGTTGTGTTTCAAACATTTTGTTTTACAACAGCTTCCAGAAAATTACGTGGCCAGGTAGGAAAAGGACACCCTATTTATCGCCCACTGCAGGAGGGGCGTCAAGATGAGCTCTTTCTTTTTCACACAGAGAATTCACACCAAGTTCACACAAGAAACACAGACAGGATTTGCAAAAAGCAACACCTGATTAGACAACAGAGATGTTGATGCACACTCGTAGGAAACCAAGCTCTGCTGGGTTTGACATACATCAACTGGTTTTGGGAAAGAAATTCCCACATTATGTGGGTAACAATATAGCAGTTTATATGCTCATCACTGACACAGCTCAGGCTTATTTAAAAGCTACTTCTCAGATAACAGTCATGTAGTTCCCACCTTAGACTTCCCATCTAGAAACTGTGGCCAGGATGAAAGAATATGATCTGGTGTTTACACAGCGTGTGAAGGTCCCATGTGATAACCTGTTGTGGTGAATGAACCAACTAGGGGGCCACAGCGCCCGGGGGGAGGTTTGGTGGGCTGGTACCAAAGAGTAAAACCCCGTTCTGTGAAGATGGCTTCTGCCTTTGAGTTCCTAGGATTCCTGAGGGGCGGGTTCGGTCGACAGCTGACAGACACCCCTTGTATCCCCTAAGGGCAGGTATCCTGACCTGTCCTGCCTTTCTCCTCTTCCTATAGGTAGGGACCTATATCCCCCCACCCCCTTCCCCGTATCCCTTTAAAAAGTCCCTCAGTCTCTTATCTTGTGCTTTTCGTATCTGGTCCCCTTCGAGGGAGCTTCTACCATAAACCCTTGGAATACCGGCCGAAGGGCCACCTTTGCTCATCTGTTTCTGGCCACGCCTGGGCTATCCACAAGCCCCAGGCACGCTAGGCTACGTGCCCTCCACCGCACAGGCTGGGAGGCTGGCAAGCGAGGCACCGAGGTGCCCCGGAGCGTTCTACCTGTGTGTAGGACACACCTGGACCAAGCTGCGGCCCCTCCAGCCCGGCCAGCGTGCCGGCGTATTAATATAGTAACCCATGCCTTTGGGTGAAGATTCCACTTAGACCTGGAATAATGGCAATTACCATCACCTCTGCCACAGCTGGGGGTTTAGTTTGCAGTCAGGGTCTCACACTAGCTCTCCCTGTAGCCTGGTGACAGTCTTCAGGTTAACGTATGGTTACAGCGACCTGGCAGTTCCCCTTCCAATCTCACCTTATCATTGCTCTAACATTAGGTATGAAGCAGACAGAAAGAATTCATTTACTCCCCAGGAAAGGCCCAGCTTTGATACATTCATGGAAAAACGTACTCCTGCTGCCTATGTCTATAGAGAGGACCACATCTGTGTCATTCAATCACTAAAAAGCAGTAAAAGCACAGATCCTCACTTTCTAAACATTTCCCTATTTTTTCTCTCACAGAAATTGCCTTGGCATCCAGAAGGACGAAGAATGCTTGTGTGCAGGTAGCTGCAGAAAAGGCACCCAGAGGGAGATCACTGCCCAGGAATGGTGCAGGTGATGAGTTTGAGCAAAGGAACAGAAGTAAAGGGGTGATGATAATCAGGAATATTTGAACGACATCAATACCTACAGGAATCAGAGCCCTGATGTTCTGGGAATGGTACAAACTTACAGGAGGAATAATCTCTACCCTCATTCGTCTTCATTTAAGTGCAAAAGATATTCTTTAGGTAATAGTCATGACAGCCTCCTATTCTGCATCAATTAATTGACTCTTTTAATTGGGTGGCCTAGGAATGCGTGGCATTTGACTGGAATATCTTCAAGACTAGAGCCAGAAACTCTCACCTGGGGACATTCTGGACAGGACTCCCCTCAGACCACTCAGCAAACATTTTCTCCCATTTTCTGAGCAAGTGGCTGGAGGAGGTCCCATCCTTGCGCTGGCCCCTGAACAGCTTACTAGGCATCAGGAGCAGGAGATGTCAGTAAAAATCACCTATTTTCCAGACCACAGGCTCTGATTGAAAGAAATGTCTCAATGTGTGTTTTCAGTAAAACAAAGAAAGCCAATGTATAGCGATATCCTGCATTGCATGGCAGGACTGAAGTCCAGCTGTGGTGGATCTCTGTGAGGGAAGAGATATGTCTCCTAAATATAACTACTTTTTCTTGACAGAAAGCGGAAAATTGAGGGGAGGAGGAGAGGGGAAAGGGAAAGAGTAGCTACTGGCTCTCCCTTTGAAGATGTTAATAAGATCATGTTTTGATGTTGCATTTTGAAATAAGAAGATTCCCTTTTTAATTCTAAAAATGTGCCATAAAAATGTGCCACCACTATTTATTGCATAGCATTAACAAAGACTTTACATCTCTTTTTTCACAACTGAAAATGTTATCTATTATCTGCCACTCTCTCAATGGCGTTATGCTGAAATTGAAATCTCTGACTGTCTTCTACCAGATTAAGCCCACATGCTCCACTTTCTTAAGGATCATGGAAAAAAAGAAAGGCACTAGTGTAAAATACTTTATCAGATGCTGACCTTCTGGCAAGAAGTCAGAACCATCTTGTGGGAAAATGAGTAACTCCTAGCTCTCAGTCTCATTTTTCCTGATGTTGTCCTACCTCCATGCTCTTGCTACGCTTTTATTTCATGCAGGACTTGCAGAGGATATCAGGCGTCCATTGCATTTATTCCCTTATGTTTGTACAGATACACATATAAATACACATACATAAACCCTCAAATCTAATAATTAGTTCTCCTTATGGCAGCTTGAGCACTTGTTCCAACTCAGTCTGCTGAAATCATTAGAAAAGTCTCTCTGCCAAGTGAAGCCATGTTTAGTGAAAAACTTTTCCTAATATATCTAAAACAAAACATACACAGAAAGTCCTTAAGCCTGAATGAAGTCTCCAAACACTAAAAGAGAAGAATCATCCAGAAGAAAACAAGTCCTGGATTTTATTTTATCACAGTATATCATTTTTCTCCTTGGTATATGAAAGTCTCATCAGAGACTCAAATCAGATTTATAGGTTTCCCACAACTGTATAAGCAAGTGAGCAGCACTAAAGCAGACTCTGTCTAGCTCAGGACAGCAATTACATTGCTATTCCTCTACAACTGCACAGGAATAGGAACTTAGTGTAAAGTCATTATCAGACACATATTACAAATTCAATGTGTGGCACATAAAATATGTATGATTTCTTCTTACTGTATATCATGTATCAAAATATAATGTGTTTCTGAGGCACAAATGAATTTAAAATGAAATATTTTATTGAAAAAACACACAGCTTTCCTGATATAGGTAAGTGGAATTTAAAATTGAAAATGTTTCACAACCATCCATTAAAGCACACTTTGAAACATTCTTAGAATCCAGATTTCCTGCCAGGGAAATGAAGTAGAGTTAAATATCCCAAGCAGGAAGCTTGCTTGATAGACACTATCTTCCAGTAGAAATTTTTATGACATGAAAAGATGATACTTTGCAAGGTAAACACTCACAACCTCAAGTCTCGAAGAGAGCAGATAGCCTGTAAAAACCTGCAAGGATTTTTTTTTTTTTTTTAATGGAAGTACAAGTCTGTGAGAGAGAGGGTGATGGGAAGTGAAAAGAATGCAGGCTTGGAAAAGATTGATCAATATTTTGTGATTGTGAAGGGTTTTTTTTGCTTTTATTAAAATTAAACTTTTTGGAGGGCTGATCTGTTCTTGTTTTCCTTCCCACTCTGGCAGAGTCTGGGAGTGGGGAGAGCAGTCATTCACGCCATGTGCAGGATTAGTGGATGCCTATTTCATGCTACACCTTCAGGCAGAAATCGCACTGGAAGCTGGGCTGCAGGGAGCTGACAGAGCCATGAGTGAGCACAGGTAACGCCTCAGCTGCCGTGCTTTATCCTGAGGGCTGTGCTGGCACTCATTATAAACAGATACAAGTGCTGCAAAGGGAGATCTGTACCTCTTGTAAAGTCGGAATTAAAAATCTAAGACACAGAAGACAGAGAAGCTGCCCTAGGAAAATCCTTTTCCCAAAAGCAAGCACAAATATGGTCTGAAATATATTTCTTATGAGCGGGCTCTACCATCAATCTCTGTTGTGCAGGAGAAGCATGCAGAAAAGAAAATAATCAGAAACTAGTCTGAGACAAGTAGAAACAGGAATAATTAAAGTGGCCACAAGTGAATGGCAGAAACTGGGAATAGAAAGGTGCATTTTCTCATATCTGCCCCTTCCAGTCACTGAATCACAGAGTATCTCAAGCTGGAAGGGACCCATGAGGATCATCAAGTCCAACTCCCTGCTCCTCACAGGATTACCTAAAGCTAAACCATATGGCTAAGAGCATCATCCAGATGCTCTTTGAACTCTGAAAAAAGGTTGAACTGTATGAACAATATCAGATATTTCTACCAAGTTCTTCCAAACATGAAATGTTTACCGTGGCAATCCCACAGCTCTGATCTCCCAGTCCACAGTGCAGGTGTATTGCTGGGGTTACCTGCGGGTCAGAGTCCCCCTCAGTGCTGTCTTAGATGGGTAAGCACACAGCCACTTGCCTGTCCCTTCTTGGAGTGAACTCCTTATCATGGAGCCATAACCCAAGCACATTTGCCCTCTATCAGTTGGGGAAAGCCTTTGAGTATCATATTTTGTGAAATACATCAGTCAGCTTACCAGGACTTGTGTGTGTCTGCCTAAGGAAGAGTGCTGCCTAAGTGCAGAGAAAGTTAATTATGTACAGAATAATTGATACCAATTTACTCAGTGCATCTATATACTTACTCGCAAAAATAAAAATTGCGTTTGAAATGCTCCTATTGGTTTGAGAGTGCCTGCATTAACCAGTGCTTTTCCTTTCCTGGGCTGTCAATCCAGGAAAGATTTTGCAGATGGGAATCTTCTCAGATGAAAACACATGGCCACTGAGCAGTATTTACCTGCAGTAACTTGTAGGTGAAGATTTATGAATCAATTGTATTTTAATAATAAACATATAGGTTTATGTTGCTTGACAGAAGTAAGACAGGCTTTGCACTGCAGGGAGCCCAGCAGTGTTTGCTCAGCCAAACACTGACCAAAAGTCTTCCCTGGTAAAATCAGGAAAACCCACATTTGCCTTGCTAGCTGCAGTTCAAAAGCTAACAATTCATGTTTCTGAACACTTTGTAACCAACACTCCGAAACGTATTCAGGAAACCTCAGATTGCCATTGTTCAGGGTCTTTGCAGGATATATCAAACCCTTTAGTACGGCTATAACTCAGAAAGAACCTGAGTTATAGCATGGATGTGAGGCCAGGCAAGAGTACAGCTCTCACAAGGGGCATGAATCCTATCATCTTGTCATGAAGCCTGGCACATGTAGCTGAAAAAAGCCAAGATAAAAATGTGAGTAAACATTTTCCATGAGAAAGGACTCCTCTCATGCCGGAAATACATTTGAAGGGAGAAGTGAATGTACACCCATTTACAGTGTTGGCTGCTTGATTTTCTCTGCAGATCCACCTTAAAATGCAATTTTTTTTATTCCCTTAAAGCTGCACATCCCAGCTGGCATGTCCCAGTCCTATAAACGTCTCAATATAATACACCATCATTGTCTGATGTATGAGCTTCCATTTGGTGCACCATGTCCAAAGAATATTTCTTCATGCTTGAATGACTCATGTATGAGGAGATTAATCTCTCTGGGGGAGAAATTGGTGTCTCTCCTATGGAAGCAAGTTGCTATGTGCACATTAGCTTCTGATTTCACTTGTGTTCTTAATATTCAGGGTACAGCTTCTATCTGCCATAAAAATTCTTTTGTCTTTCCACCTTGATGTGCTTTTCCAGCTATTCTTACAAAAAAATTTGCAGGAAAAATTTAAAATTAACCATTACAGTAGTACAGTGAAATAACATACTATTAATTTTTAACTTGTAATTCTGTTTGCCATTCATTCTAAGTGCCAGGTAGTCTTACTCATGCTTTTCTTTAGCCTGTAGCTCTTAACAAGAGGATGCAAATAGCTGGCTTTATTAAGTGAAGAGGGCATCCGTTTTGATTTAGACCAGCTCCCCAGATTCTCAAAGAGACAAGGTTTAATCCTATACCATTTTGGTTGCTGGCAAGAAAATATTTAACAGGCAGCTTCTGTCTTTGAGAGGAATGAAAGCACAACATGCACATATCACTCGATGTACATTATCACTTTCTTGTTGGCTAAGAACTAAACTTTATGTTCCAAATGTTTTCATCAATATGAAAACTTTTTGTGAGCTTTCTTATTCCTTGCTTGTTTCAAACTTCACTTTTGCCTCCAGTGAGCAACAATAGAAAGCAATAAATACATTAGCACTATAAGTAAATTTGCAAGTACATTAATTCATACTGTAAACTGCAATTTGAAAGATCAAGCAATGTGTCTCCCCAGAAAGGAGACCTTATCCAAGCAATTACATTTACATTCAGAGACTTAGTTTTATTCAGCTTTGTCTTTTATTGAAACCTATCAAAAACCTGAGGCTGTCGCCGCCAGTGCCAGTAAGCAATCTAGAGCTATTAATTAGTACACCCGTGTTTTTGCCACAACAAACATTTTAATTTGTCCTCTAAACAGTGTTCATGATATCAGCCCTTTACTCCTGTTTTATTTTTGTCTGTGTGATATACATTACACATGAGAGAGTCCTACGTCCATATGTCCACAAACTGCAGTGGACATATGGCAGCATACAGAAAAGCGGTCTTTTACATTTTGCATACTATTATCATGGAGGCATTACAGCATCCCTTTATGTCATGTTGCTATTTAGTCAAGTTTGTGTCATGTATTTGAACCTTCTCAGCTGGCTTGATTTATTCTAATTGTAGGCATTGGGTTAGTCTATTTGTAACAAGCAGTGTGCGGAAATTGCCCCAGTAATGACTCCTGCAACAAACGTAATTTATTTAGTTGATTACAAAGAAATGTTGGTTATACTTGAAGAAGAGAACAATAAAATGTTTTCTTTTCAGACATTTATTGAATGTTATTTGTCATTAGTTCTCTGTCTAATGAAAGGATATATATAACTGAAAGATTGCTGAAGAGAATGGAAAAAACAGCCCACAGGAAGGATTTATGTTTTATTTTGAATTCTAGAAAGTGGGGTAGTCTCATGAAAAATCTATTGAAAAAATTGTGTCCATTAAAGAAAGTTGGTTTGAAATGTCCAGCCTTCGCAACACGAACTGCAGCCATTTCATATAAACAAGGTGTATTGTAAAACGGGATATATGAAGCTACCCAATTTCAGGCATTCAGACTTAAAAAAGTCTCATGGAGAATGAATTCTTCCCAACCAGCTCAAAATAGACAGCATTGTTTGGAATAACACTAATAGATGCTGACAGGCCAAGCTCAGAAGAGATACTTGTATGAGCATGGGACTTATTGGATGTATATCCACAAAACTTCCTGTCCAGCCCCTATGGTTGGTCTCACTCTCAAGATTTTCCATGCTTTTTTTTCACAATTTTTTTCTCAAAATATTCTAAGAAAAAGTGATAAGTAAGTAAACCAGGAGAAGAGATTATAACTGCCCCGGACATATCTTCTAGTGAGATAAGCTCTAAGAGCTTGCCTCTGGCCACCTGTCTAAAGGTATGGCCCATCCACACCAGTCCGCTGAATGGGCTCTCTTTCAGGCACCTTCCAAGGCCTACTCCATTTTAAGGAATCAGTTACTGTTGGAGGTGTCTGTGTCTCTCCAACATATATGGAAAGAGTGTAAGTAGGAGACAGATCAGGTAGCCACATGCCTAACACTGTCATTCTACGTGGCTGATATTAGGCAAGAGTAACTACATTCTTAGGCTGAAGTTTCCTCCAGACAGAAGATACACTGGAGAAGAAAATGGAGCCTCTCATTTGCTGTAAAGCTTTACATGAGTCCTTTTATCGAATGTTTCAAGGACCATAGGCCATACTGACTTTCCATTCCTCTGAAATAGGTGCTCCTCTGTGGGATGTTCTGCACACAGAGGTGATGACAGATTCCAGTACAAGGTACTGGCTGCCAGCATTTCCCAGAGCCAGCACCAGCCCATAGTGCTCAGGGTTCGTTGTACCAGGAGCTGGTTCTCCCACTCTCTGCCTGACATCATTGGTGCAGTACAAAATTGAGCATGGTGAGAGGAAAGGCACCAGACCCTTTGAGCACAAATAAGCAAAGCTAGGTATAAAGTCTGCTCCTGTCAGTCTAAACCAGCTTCTTCTGACATCATGGTAGAGATCTAACAGATGCTAGCAAGAGCAGACCCTTCTCTTGGTATTTGAATGATTACTGTCAGATGCAAAGAGACATCTGCAGTCTTATAAAAAGCAATATATGGGTTCAAACAGCACTGATAATTTCTCTGTAAAGACTTACTTATACACACCCAATTGGGGGACAAAAAGCCAAAGGCTAAAACTCTTCTTGAGTTGTCCTGAGCAAAGCTAAGTCATTCTGCTGTTTCTGGTGCGGGGAGAAGTTGGAGTTGCATCACCACACATCTCCTTTCCAAGGTGGCACAGGGGAGAAAGGTCTGAGAGCCTTAATAGTGCTAGAGTCCTGTGCAGACAGACAGACTGACGACAGCTGTGTGCCTCCCACATTGCGGCTACCTACTCGTAGAAGGTATAACCAATCTGGTTTTCTCAGGCTAAGCAATAAAGGTTCTGAATATAAAGGTTAAGTAATAAATACAAAGCAGAGGGAAACTATTCCCTCAATTCTTGAATAAAACATTCCAAGAAAGTGCAGAGTTAATGGATTTGAAAAAATAAGCACAAAGTAGCAATGTAGCACCATGTGTCCTCAAATGCACAGAACATCATGCACATTGACTGGTTTAAATTTTATGCAGCTTCACCCCACATATTTCAGATGAGAGCAGTAATGTAATGTACCCTTCAGTTCTGCATTTCCTTGTAGCAGTAGGTACAAGGGGCTGCTCTTTTCCTTGTGTTCATTAAGCACCTTCCAAGCAGATGACAAGGACAGTTGCCAGCTAAACTAGGTGTGGATTAAAACTGCTTTTCTTGTGCCTAGCTACCATAGTTTCTTGCCAACAAGTATTCCTTTTCTTTCTCTCCCCAAACTGGTAGTGTAGGCAAAAATGTGAGTGCTAAATTAATTTCCAATTTAAGTATAAAATTCCTTCTAGGATGCATTTCTCGGCTGAGATGGAGAGTGCAGCTGCCCCAATTCCATTCAGTTCCACAGTGACTATACTGGCCCAAAGGTCTTTACTTCTCCCAGGCTCCAAGTCTATGGTATGGGAGAACGAAAGCATGACAACTAGAAGGTAGAGGGACAAGTGATCAGGAACAAACACGAGGGCTTGTTAACTTAGGGAACCAATTCAATATCTCTAGTCCTCAACAGACGGATCCCAGCACGTGGCTATGTGTTATGTCCCTTATTCCTGGTGGACTGGACTTTATCTTGTTGGAATGTGAGCTTACAGGCTCATTGAATTTGAAAAGCACACAGCTCCACCTGTACTATTATGCAGGCCCCCCAGGGAGGTCATAGCGCCACTGGGTCTGACATGACAAAGCACCTACGTAAGGATCTGCCCCAGAGTACCTGTTTGGTTTCTCTAGTCAACCCACATGCTTTAATTAAGAGAGATTTGAGGTTTGTTTATTTTTTAAAACCTAGCATGATTTTAGCTGCCCGCTTCTAAAATGTGAGGAATACCACAGTGCAAAACAACCACAACAACAAAAGGACTCTAAGGCTAAGGACAAAATGGGAAGTTCTGCCTAAATCTGATATCCCCTCTTTTAAAAAATAACAAAAAAAAGGAAAATCCTTCCTGTAGCAGACTGAGCACAGCATATATGCCAGAAGGATCCTTAATGCTTTGGGAGTATGGGACAAAACAGGCTGTTTTATCTTCTGTCACATCATAAAAGTGAATTTGTGCACAGTTGTAAGTACAGAACATGCAAATATGAAGAGCAACAAACAGCACACTCTCAGGTCCAAGCTTATTCGTCTCTTTCCACAAGTCCACAGCTCCTACTTCAAGTTCCAAAAGACCTGAATCAGGAGCCTGGTTTTGTTGCAGCATTACCTGTACAGACGAGGAGGGAGGCAGAGGAGAGAGGCAGACAAGGGAGACTTGCAGGAAGTAGGGTTAAGGGCTTGCTCATAACCAGTCATTCCTCACTGGCAGGTGTTTAGATGACTCTATGAACTCCAGCTTGGACCAGTGAAAGTTTTCCTTACCTAGGGCTGTACCTGTAGCCTACACCTCTTTTAATCAAAATTATTAAAATCGCTGAAGCTTCTAGTTTTCATCTCCTTCTCTGCCCACCACAAATCAGCAGAACGCTCCTTGTCTTGGTCTCCTATGGGAGTTCCAGTTCCTGTAGTTTTGTATGTTGTCTTCTCTTGTATCTCTACCCACCCTTATCAGTGAGATTCCCTTCGCTGCTGCTTCCCTCAGCTCATGGATGGGCACTGATGGGGTGTGTGGACAAACCCACAGCACACAGCAGGTGAGAGCAGATTGCCAACAGGCCTCCACAACCTGGTCCTCATCTCCATCCTGACCCCCAGGAAATGCTCGACACCCTGAAGGCCAAACGCCTCCGGCATGCAAGGCAGAGCAATGCTTTCCCAGGCTCTGCAGAGAGTGCAGGGGGAAAGGCAGCGCTGCAGTGTAATCAGAGGGCAGCGACCTCACAGCTGCAAACTGTAACCTTTTAGAAAGTGTTTAATGCAGTCTTTATGGCAGCCATTATTTTTACAGTGTTTTCACTTTGAGAAAGAAAACAGAGTAAATGTTTACAACAGCTTAACTAACTAAATTCAACAGGTGAGGTGTGGTCCTCACCTGGGCCAGTACAGCCCACCCAGCAGTTCACAACCCTCAGTGTCTGGAAATCAAAGGAGTGGTTGAAAATGGACCTTCACTCAGAAAGGAAAAAGTTTCTTTCCCTGCTTCAGTTTTTGTTTGTTTCTTTAAGTAACAGACTGTTTCAGAAAAATAAACACACAGAAGGGCTCAGGGCAAAGATACATTTTGTATACAGCTTTAATGAAAACATGTTTTTCTTGTTAACACCTTGTTATATCCTAAAATCACAATACAGAAAAAACTGTGAATAAGGCTGTGTGCATAGACATCTCAGATTTTTAATGAAATTCAACATAGCTTCCCCCACATGCTCGCCGCTACTGCAGCATCGGCAGCTCTTGGTGTGTGTGACCCTGGCTGAGCGCTACCTGTGCGCTCTCCCTGCACGCGCTGTGCTGCAAGGACTGCTCGAGTACAGGTCTGCAGCACTAAACTTCTCACCACGCTGAAAAGTGCAGGAGTGAGGTACAACTGTCAAAGACACAGGCCCAGTGTATTATTTTTCATTAGAGCTCACTTTCGCAGTCTAACAGACAGTCTGCTTTCATATAAGCCAAAGGCAATCGTCCATAGACTGGCCAAAATATTAGAGGAATTGCTCTGCACAGCCTCTCTGAGTTTGGGGTGGACTTTTGCTTTACCACATTATGATTAATACATTGCCAAACACATACTATCAGAAGCTTTTATCTGAGCAGCTTCATAAGGCCCTTCAGTACTCAACACAGTGTGTTCCACCCAGGAGATAATATTTCCGTTTCAAAATATGTTAGCAGCTTCTTTCCAAAAAAATTTCATAATTTAATTCCCTGCTGAAACACGTCAGCTGAAACCGCTGGGTTGCAGAAGTTAGATGGGATTCAGAAGACAACAGCTGCCACGCAGAGCTGGAGAGAATATGCCTTTTTAAAAAAAAAAAAAAAAAAAGGTAATACTTTTCTCTGATAATGACCCCAGAGTGACTCTGTTCCCTGGTAATGATCCAGAGCCCCATGTTCCCGTGATCTGCTGGGCCACCATGAAAGAGTAGCGCATTGCTGTAATGAGTGATGGCAGTCAGAGAAAAGATCTTGGGACAATGCTGACGCTGGAAAGTGGGCACTGGTTGTTCTGCAGGTAATGAAATCTTACTTGTAACAAGGAGACAAGAAAAGATGGTACTGGAAATTGCCAGTGTTTGAACTCTGAAACTCAGTGGGAGGGAAAAGAGATACAGTTTTTGTGAAATACCTTGCTCTCAGGAGACTCAGAGAAAAATCCATGCTTTGGGGCACCTGAATGCTCACTCAGATCAACCCTTAAAGAAAAAGCTTGAATTCTCTCATATATTTAGTGGCAAGAGGGGGCCTTAAAGCAGGATTTAGACCCACTTTATACCACATTATTAATATCAAGAAGTCATAAAAAACCTTTATTGTTATTGTAAATCGGACTTTGAATCCCAACCGAGTACAAAAACTGAGTCTGCACTAGAATATCAAACCCAGACTTTGGTAAAGTTCAGAAATGAATCTCCCTTTAAAACCATTACTGAGTTTAGAAAATAGATCAGTCATCTGATATGTGAGCTGCAATTCCCATTAGCTTTGGGGAAATTCTCCTATTGATCTGGACTCCCAGCGCAACTTAACTTCTGCATAATAATTACTGCCCTTGGAACAGCCCTACTTTATTATTTGTAAGGACAAAAGAAAACTACTGCAGATTTTATAGGAATAAAGTTTTTTGTTTCTCAAAAAGGTATAGGCCTATCAAACCTGAGAGAGAGAATAGCCTCCAGTGCAGATGGGTAGGTATGAGATACCCACTCACTCCTGCTACTACTTCAGTGCAGCTACAGTAGCATTATTTTTAGCAGAGCAGGTGTAGAAAAGGGTGGTTTTGAAGGAAAGAAAACAAAACAAAAAAAAACCAACAAAAAATGAATTATTTATGCAAGTTAAATCAAAATATGCCCCATATAAATGTTTAATCAGGTTTTCACCAACTTCTCTCCATATGCTCTGCCTTGCTCAACAGCAGATTTCTAATGGAATCACTAAATATAGTTTAATAGCTTTGTATTATGCAATTCAACTTCTGCTTCCAGGGTTTTTTTCATTCAAAGCAGCTTCAGTAAAATAAACACTAAAGTCTCTCAGAGTTAATATGTAAAGAAAAGTATTAAAAACTGTTGAAGGATTTCCCTTCTGCAGCCTATTTGTCACAGACAAGTGTTACAGGAGGTGAAGTTGTGATATAGACAAGTACAATCAATGCACATTGGGGCAGATGAAAGCTTTTGTCGCATTTGAGAAATACAAATTGTATTTATCAGACAATTTGCTGGGATAGCCAAAAGAGAGGGCATTGGCTCTTAACTTCAGGACTCTAGAAGATACCAAAGGCTTCCACTGCTCTTTTTTTTTACATTTTTGAAAAGCATTCAATTGAAATCAGACAGTTTGGGACTTACTAACCCCGGCTTGCTCAGATACCAGCTTTTACCCTACAGGGCCATCTTTTTAGGAGTGCCTAAGAACTAAAAGCCAGTATCCTGGGTGGGCTGCCAATCACCACAAGCAATAGCAGCTCCTCAAGCAAACCAAAATACCTACAGAGCTCTTCTTCCTTTTCCAGCACACCAAAAGGCTGATACACAAGTGCTCACTCCCCCTTTCCCAAACTTAGCAATTCAATACCCTCAGCTTTCCCTCAGCGCTAGCCACTCTGTTTCTTGTCTTCCTTTATATACAAAGCAGCTGGTCCCTGCAGATTAACAGAGCCCAGCTGGTCTCCAGCCACTTAACCCCTTCTGAGCAAGTTCCACAACCCCGCAAAGGAAAACAGCATTGTCAGCTTTCCAGGACTCTCCCAGGGCTTGCGATAGGAGCATCCCTACCAGCAAAGACAGTATAGGTTCTAATCTGGGGAGAAAAGCTTGCAATGGTCTGAAAAGAGTTTTATGCAGTGTAGTAAGCCTAAGTCTTTCTAGAGCTTAGAGACAAGGATGTGAGAGAATTAAGTAGACTTGAAAATGATAATGCTATACACAAGAGTATTAAGTATTTATGGATATTATTTATAAGTTGTTGAGTTTGGTGTGGAATGATCTCTGCCCTATAACTACCTTAATTATTTTGTAAAATACTCTACTGGTATGCTGTCACTTTTTAAGCATGTCGTGTAGTGGTTAAAAAGCATTTAGACAGAGCCCATATTCACAAGGGTTTATTCTTAGGGCTTGTGAAATCCTCAGAAACATGAGGTCAATATTATATAGGTATTTGTGATGGCCAAAGTATTTATTACCTGCTGGAGAAAATCACAAAAATTAAACATGAGTAGTTAACGTTGAAAATGTCTATGTATGAATTTAGCTATATTTGCAGTAAGAATTTCTTTAAAAACTTTACACTGACTATTTTTTTCACCAATCTAAACTTCTGAATAATCATTTGAAATTAGGAGTAAAGGTGTTTGAATAAAAAATATTTGAGGAGAAGCCTTCCCTCTTTCAAAATAAAGTGCTTTTTGATATCTTTAAGTGCAGAGCAACTACCAGTACCTTGCAAAGATGAAATAGGGATAATGGACTTTCAAGAATTGAGACCTATGAACTTAAGAATTTACTATAATTATAGATTCAGTAACCTGTTGTCTCCCATTCCTTCAGGTTGGTTTCAATTAACGAAGTTATTCCTCCATCGCTGTAGCCAGCTCCTGCTCCCACCAAATAATTTCCTCTTTGGAGGGGTGTTGTACCCTTCCTGGCAATTCTGGTGTGAGGCTGCAATCTATTTAATATCAGTTATATTGTCTTCCAAATTAACCCTCTAAAGGACACTCAGGATTCATGTAACTGTGACTAGACCTGTTCTGCAGTTCCCCAAATAGGCACCCAGACAAGTCTGGACGCCACCACTCATCTTTCCAGACATTATGTAGTTCAACTTTTGCTTTGATGGAAACACTTCTCACTGCATCTGTCTCCTTTCTCCAGCCATGGGAGGAACTGAGGCTGACCAACAGAAAGAAGCAACTGCTTGCAGCTTAGCCCAGCCATTAAGACTTTCTGAAAACATGAAGGTGTAGAGCAATAACCCACCCTTTCACCTCACCACAAATGCATCCAGTGCATTTTCTCATCTTTGGCCATATTTTAGCAGCTCCTTTTTGTGGGGCTCCATCAGGTTGTCTTGTATCCTCTGGACCAGAAGGCTTCTTCTAAGCTAATATGAGCCAATATTTTTTCCACATTAGAGTAATGAAATTCATTGCTTCATGATGTGCTTCTGACCCTGGAAAGCCCCACAGCTACAAGAGATGGAGACAGCTGTTAGTCTAGCAGAAACTGCCAGGTTTGCGAAGACCTTGCAAGGGACTCAGAACATCAGCAGAATTAAAGGGCCCTGGGGGAAGAGCAGACCTTACCTCAAGTCAGACCAAAAGCAGAGCAAAAGGGGAAATAGGAAGGGAGAAGAGTTAAAGTGAGAATAGCTAAAAAGTCTAAATCTGAGCCAAGAAGATCAGCTGGAGAGCTGCTTGTTTGTGCAAGTGTGATAGCTGAGGTGGTCTAGAGCTGGATTAAAGCAAGTGTGAGGCAGAAGAGTATGGATCTGGTCAAGCTGGGAAGGGCTGAATACAGACATGTACAAAGTGAGAAGGTAATACAGAGCATAAACATTAGAAGCTAAGACAAACATTCTTAGAAATGGAGTATTATTTTCATTTTGAGTCCACTCCTTCCTGTGCTGCTGGTAAGTAAACTAACAGATTAATATATGATGTTGCCTCAAGTGGAGGGAGGAGACTGTTTTCTTTGCGTAAAAGAGACTGGGGTTTTTTTGGTGGAGAGAAGGGGGAGATTGAGCATGAAGGGCTTAAAAAAATCCCAGTCTGGTTGCTCTACTTCTGTTTCTGAGTAGAAAACCAAAATAATGCAGTGCCAGTGCAGTCTCCATTCATTGATGCCCCGAGAAACAACTGCTGCAAAGGAGGAAATGGTGGGTTTTAGTGGCTGAGAGACCCTGCCACTTGCTGGAGAGCCTAAAACGAAACTGCCCACCGCTTCCTACACCCGCTAATCAATCACCTCCTAGTCTCCGGTCATTTTTCATCCCATAATATTTGGATCAAAGCATTCTTACCATACCATCCCTTTCCAGAGTGTAATGTAAAAAGGTTAATAGTTGAAGGTCACCAGCCTTCATGTCTCAGCACCTTGCCTGTGCCCTGCCCTGTAGAGTGCAGCTGGTGTGGGGCTGGGGCGCAGCCTCCCCCTCTCAGGCGAGCAGATGCACCGGGCCCGCTGCCGCCATCGGGGTGCACCTGTTGGGCTGCCACCATCTGCTCGCCAAAATGGGAACGAGCCACACCCAGCGCCGGCTGGCCGGCTGGGGACAGCCTAATCTCCTCCTCACAGGCTTCAAACCGGCAGCCACAGCACGGGCCGCACAAAGGTCGCCTGCATAAAGACGCCAACCGGCTCGACTCAGCCTTGGGGGGCACCTAATCTCTGGCCATGGCGGGGGGCTGCCGCCTGTGCTGACAAGAAAGGGCTCTCTAAATTAATCCGGAGAGCTATTACCTGACAAGAAAGAGTCCTGTAAGCTGCCCTCTTTTTTTAAAGAAAGAAAGGTATTAAGTTAACATGTATACTAATATTAAGTAAATTAAGCCACAGTGGTATTTTTGAAGACTATTTAGTGATGTGTAAGCGTTGGAGAGACACCGCCAGTGCTGGTCCTTACTAATGGGGATGACTTGTGAGCTGCATAAACTAAGCGCTTGCTTTGGAAACTGGAGTCTCTGTTCAGCACACGCCACAGCCGGTTCCTATAAAGAACTACCTGACTTGCTGGTGTGAGTCCCAGCAGCCGGTGTCAGCACTTCCCAAAAAATACACTCTATCTGGAACCTGTCACCAAAATGCTTAAAAATGCCTTTATTATCGAATTTATAAGAAAGCAAGAAATACATTAAACATGGACAGGATTTATGCAAAAAATAAAGGTTATTTCTGAAACGTCACATTCCGATCTCTTAGCCACAATGAAATACTGCAGAAACTAGGACATATAATTGCACGACCTATTCAGGCTCTGTTTCAGTGTTCATTCTTGACATATTTACCAGCATTCCATTTAACAGTGAGGCGATAAAAGGGATGAAAAGACAAACTGCCAACACTGACCCTTGTCCCGAGCCCTTCTTGCAGAGTGCCCTTATTTCCATTAGGCTGCAGTAGCAGCAACAACAGACCTTGGCTTCTTTATGAAGCATGTCTGAGATTTTTCAGTGTTTTTCCCCATAAAATGTAGAAAGTTGGCACCTTACTGTCTCAGAGAACCCCCTGGTTCTCACAGTATTCTGGGATTTCATTCTATAATGGCTCAAATCTTCCAATGTTCCACGCTGCTAAAGCACCAGCTCACGCTGTGCTGGACAGGGTCGCTGGTCCACATCTGCACAGGTGATGCTGGAAACTGAGGGCGAGGCTGGTTTTCACCCCATCTCCCTACTTACAAGCAGTAAGAAAGCAAGATCCCCTGTTCCTGAACCCCTGAGCGCAGATACTTTGTTCCATCAGCACTCTGTACTGTTTGTTTGCTTTTTTGTCCACCTGTGTATTTATGCCCGAGGGCCACACAGTGAGCTCTCGGAGACAGACTTATTTTTGTTATGGGTCACTGCACTACAATGGGACTATCTTTTTTTTTTTTTTTTTTTTTGGCATCAGTTCCCATCAGGTACATTAATAGAAATATAGCAAAATAAAATAATAATGATAATATTGTAAGAGCTGCTCATCATCCTTAGGCTATAAAGCCAGAGAGAATTATTTTGGTATGGTATAAATTTAAGGAAAATACTGAAAGTTTCATCACTTGAAATGTTTTAATTTAGAATTGATAAAGCAATAGAGAATAGGGTAATGATTTTACCTCTGGAGGGATTAGGACTTTTCTATCTTCAAATTTGCAGCAGCTATCTGAAGGCAAACACTGAATAGAAATATATTAAATTACTGTGAGCAATCCAAATTTCTTAAGGAAGTTAAATATTAAAATATATAAATAAATGACAAGTTTCCCCTTTAAAATATGCACAAGGTAATTCAGAGAAAATGTTAGAACAAGTCCATCTGCTAAATTAGTTGCAAGATACTGGTGGCTACTTTTCCATTTACACTAATGATGAGAAATGTAAAAGGCCAGCTTCATAATTCAGGGTGTTCATTTCAAGAGGTTCCAAGAACATTTATGCTAAATGTGTCTGTCTACCTAATCAGCCAGTTTCTTCTTTCCTTAAAAGATTGAAACACAATTACAGAACCTGTAGTTCCAACCTTTTAATTTCCCTGGCCCCATACTAATATATATTTCAATGTAAGGAAAGCTGGAAGATGATAGAGTTGAATTAACACCTTTAAACTAAGCATATTGCATTCTCTTAAATCAATGGTTTCACTTGTGCCCTCAAGCAATATGTGATTTGTAAATTTGAGACATGCTACCTTTAGGCAGTAAGCAATCTCTTTAAAAACACTAAAGTAGGCAACATATGGTGGCACTGTGCAATATGAAATTGTTCTAAAGATACAAGTTTCCAGCCTCAGTGGTACAAGCCCAATTTTAAATAAAACATAGTATCATATGGTTCCTCCTTAAACACTGCAGTAAAAAAATGCTGGCTATATGGTCATCCTCTAAACGACAGAGGGAACAGTTTACACACGTACACTTGGAAACCCACTGTCTACAAACACGCCGTTACCCACTACCTTTCAATACTTGTAAATACTGAAATATGACAGCTTGTGTATCTGCAGAGCCTTATAAGCTCCTGGATTTCTCTCTTCTTATTTTTATTTTTGGTTGAATCACACAAACAAAACCATGGGTATTTTTTGTTGTCAACTTATATGTGTGTCTCATAAAACACAGATTCTATGTTCACATTTTTCTACCGCAGAGACCAGCTGGGTCACATTAGTCATGTCAAAGCATGTCAAGGATTATAACATGTAATTCAGTCCAATGTTACGGTGAAGGTGAATCTGTTCCATTACCCATGCAGAGAGGGGATAGTGGTATTTTAGCTTGGGGACATGACTTTTTTACTTAGGTCTGCTCTTATTGACAAATGTACATATAAATTCCCAAAACATAGCATAACTTTTTTTTCCATTGGTCACAAGGATAGGAAAGAAATCAGAAGAGGGAAACTTGTTTTATTGTTAGTCATCAATTATCTGATCTAGCAGCTTAACAATTGATTTGAAAAGGCATAGGACTAGACCTGGAAAAGAAATTATTATTGTGCTGGTATGTACATGGCCAGAGCCCAACCTCTATTCCAATTTTTGGCATTAGAAAAACTGTACAATTACTTTGGTCTGTAATTTAATCTAGCATACACTATACTTCACTGTTCCTGTCTGGAAAATGAAGAACTCTTCCTCAGGAATGATGTTCTTGTAAAACAGGGGTAAAGAAGTTTATATAAACGCTTTGTACATGTCTGTGTTATCTCTGTAGCCATGGCACAATACCTTTCCAACAGGTGGACTTCAAGAAGGGGAATCTGAATGCTCTGGCCACTAACAGCTCTGATAAGTCACTGATTATACAGGCCTCTTGCCTTGACTGGGTTGTCTCTCGGGCTCATTGTCCTACAGTGTTTTTTAATAGCAGTCTATGGTAATCTATGGGCTGTATGTTGTTAAGAAAGCAGTGAAAGAGCCATTGTGAGCCTGGATTTCTTCTACAAAGGAATTTTACAGATTGTATGCCATATTGTTGATGGTGCCAGATTCGTCAGTTGTCCTCAGCCATAGACATTGGAAAGGATAGTAGTGCTGTGCTCCTTTGGGAAGCATGGAGCTGGATTAATCAAAAGCCCGTAGTGGATGTATCGGTTTATTCCTGTGGCAAACATATTCTTTATAGACAAATGACCTCTAGGCTTGTCCTTTGAAACTGGGTACTTAAAGGTGTTTAGACATTTAATATTCATTGACATCAATGAATTTAGACACATTCCTTTAAAATTCCGACTCTTATCCTTGTCACTATGAAAGGGTTAGGGCGTGGCTTGCTTTTATCTGGTCTTCATCCCCATTTGATCACCTTCTTCAGGGATTCAACAGTGACAAATCACAGAAAAAAAAAAAGAAAAGCCACAGATGAACTAGAAGTGTTTAGTTAATTCAGGGAATTAACTAATTTTTCTCCTTATGAAAAGCTCTGAATCCTTCTGCACTGGCTGTTTGTCAGTGCCCCCAAGACAGCAGAAAATCACTGCACATTGGCATGCCTCTTCTGTTGCAAGAAGGACTCCTCAGGGCAGACCAGTGGTGTAGTGGCCTCATCTTGTCTAGAGCATTGTTCCACTTAGAATATTGAGGGCAAGTACACCAGTTCTGAGGTTGGTATGTGACCTGGAATAAAGGAAATGTATTGGTTTTATTTACCCTTCTTTTCCTGTGCACCATCTACATTCAAACCACCTTGAGACACGCCTTGATGAGTACTGCAACCCTTTCCTTTCTGGATTCCAAGCCAAGTATGAAAAGCAAAACTACCTTTTCTGTGACAGGTTTATACGTGGGTCTTTCTGCTGTGGATCTTTCCTGCTTTGAAAATTTCCACAAGATATGAGTTAGTGTGCTCTACAAGGGCTAATTTTATTACAAGCATTCTTACCCAGTGTTTTTCGTCTGCTGCTTCTACCTACTTTTGCATGTCAGTAGTCGTATTAATATGTTGTGTAATCATTGCATTTGTGACTTCTAACTGGATTTTTGGAAAGACAGATGGACTCCTTTCGCACAACGAGGTATAGTTGTGCTGAAGTGTAATGAGCTGGGAGCTGTTACAGGAGATATTGATCTTACTCCAGCTTTTTACTTGTTATGGCACTAATTGTCTCAGGGTTGTTTACCTGATAAACAGAAGAATGAGATTACACATGTGGACTGTAGTCAAAGTAATGATGCCAGGTAAATATTTTGTCGCTACTATTAATAATGGCAATTATGGAGTTCCCTTCACTTCAGCAAAAGCAAACACATGCAAGATCTTACACAAGACACATTTGCAACTTGAAAAATTCAAGATTAAGAGCAAGTTAGACCTCATACTACAGAGGAGCCAGGAAACAAACAACATGATCTGACTTTTTTTTCATGATTTTGTATCAACATTGAAATGCTTCTCTTCATGGGATGCATTAAAATGCTGTATAGTTGAGCAAACAGAAAAATACAAGGTAATTAAAGAAGTTACATTGAGATCCTTACTAAAACTGTATAGCTTCTTATTGTGCTTAGGTTCTGATTTTTCCTTCTAAATAATGTCTTTTTATAGAAAAAAATACTGGTAACATAAAAATGCTCAGCGATAAAAGAGAGTCAAGTTTCAGTTTTAGTTTACAGGGCCCTTTTGGCAAGAACTGAAATCCAAAAGGAGTTTTTGCTACCTTGCAAAGCTTGGACTGTAACTCAGTTTATTTTTAAACTAATTAGAGATTCATTCCACACTGCCAATCTAGTATTTGGGTACATGTCTTTGGAAAAGTTCCAAACAAGTGACACTCAGTTACCACAGTTACACCCCCAAGTGTATCAAGTCTACCTGGAAATGATCAACCACAAGCTTAACTGGTCCCCTGCGCATACAAATGCTGTGACCTGTGAATACAATGCATTATAATGATGTACAAAAACTATTTTTGCTGTGAATAAAATGAGATGAAAGAATGCACATAGGATTGTAAAAATACTGTCAGACAGGGGACATTGTGACAGTCCTCCTCTTGCTCCTGCCTCCTTCTGCTCCTACCCATTGAAACCAGGTAGAACATTTTACCTATTGGATTGTGCTAGTGAGACGGTTGGTTAGATTCTCAAAACTTCAGAACAGGTTAGCCTGCACTTACATTTTCACAAGAGGAAAAGATAATATTTGTGGTGTTCCTTGGCAGCAGATAAGCCCTGGGTGAAACATGGCAATTTTAAATATATATTTTTGTCAGAACATTGGGACTGTTGAAATGGGAAAATCAAACAAAACAGAGATGTTTGTAATATTGCAATAGATACATGTAAAATTTGCATGTACTTTTATTCAGAAGTAGCTTTAACAGAAATACTTTTCAGTACAGAAAATATTCCTATTCCAGTAGAGAACCGCCCCAAAGATCCAAGGTACACATATCTCTGTACCGAGAATACACTATAAAGTGTAGGTGATAGATTTGGCAAGTCTCTCTTTTTTGTCTCTGCCTAATGGAAACAGGATTCCACATGTGATCTTTTTTTCAGACCTCTCATAAATACAAAGCAGAGGAAATGTTCTCATGAACCCCTGCAAAGAGAAGCCATCAAACTTCACCTCTGAGTTGTAAAACAGTATCATATGCTTCAGGTACTATGATAAAATCCCACTTGCAAACGTCCTTGTGCTGTCTGGGTTCCATAAATCAGATTGCAGAACAACAGAAATCTGATGCAGAAGGAGCCTGATAAACCATCCTGTTCACCTCATTTCCACTGCCGCATGTTTTAGGCTGTTTCGTCAGCCCTTATTTCAAATGGGCCAAGTGGTGAGGCTTTCATAATATGCCTTACAATTTTATTCCATACTTTAATACATCTCATTGTCTGGGAATTTCCTTCTCTTGTACAGCTTGAAGTTTGTCTGCTTTAATTTCAGCCAATCATTTCTTGCAATATCCCCTCTGTGCTAGGCATAAATATTTAATCTTTCACTTGAGGTTTGAATAGTTTCAACAACAGTCAAAAGGAATTGAGTATTTGCACGAGTAACAGAAATATCTAGAATCATTATAGCTAAAAACAGTGTGGATTTTGGAAAGGAGATAAAAGGTATGTTTGAGAATTTTGATCACCTTTTTACTATCAGAAATTATAAAATTACTTTCTTGAGTGTGGAGTTCATCTTGTCTGACTGTTCTGATCTTCTACAGGTTTCCCCGTTCCCAGCACCTGCTATATACCATCCTTGGGGATGGAGTGCTTGGAGTATTCTGTGAATTTGGGGTTCACAAGAACTTCAAAGCCTGCAACTGTCTGATAATTCCCTTGCTCCTAAGACAGGGAAATGTGAATTTCACAGCAATACGAAACATAGATCCTAAAAGTTTTTCAGTGATCACCCTTATTTGTTGTGTTTGGATTCATGTGGAATAAAGGAAGGAAAAGCATTTAAAGACCATTCTACTTTTCTTTAATAATTTTCTCTACTTAAAGCATGAACATTTTCTACTATTTGTATCTGCAAAGGTATGCACTAACTTCAGTCAGTGCCAGCTGAAGCCAGAACCATGACATGTGCTTGCTCACTACTCTGAGTGCTAGATACTTGTGGTGTCTTTCCACACTTGAAATTCTTCCCCCCTCTCCACAGTCCCTAATAATATCCTGGACATGTACCTTCATCTTTATTCATGAGAGTGCAGATGCAGCCAAATTAGTGGCAGCAAAGCACATTTTACACAGTAGAAAATACAATCTGTCTTCTTTTTGATTTTTTTTTAATAAAAAAAAGTTTTATTTAAAAAAAAAATCAGACAGTAAGATTTAAATTCAGCACCACCCGTTGCAAGAGTCTGTTTAAAAATGCACAGCTGGCTTGATGATGAGTGACAAATCAAAAGTCAGAGTGAAACTTCCCAATCATCTGAGCCCTTGCCACCCGATTAGCAGAAGAAAAACAGGGCAGATGGAGGGAGACGCAGCAGTTCGGAGGGAACAGATGGCCACTACGAACTTGATATATGAAATTAATAACACTTTCTCAAATACAATTAGTAGCAGGAATACATTACCTGAATTTTCATAACTGTGAGCTAGCTGACATTAAATGAGGTTTTCCAGATTAACAGTCAATATAACATTGATATTTGGAGAGAAATAAAAAATTATATGGAAAGTAATAAGGACCTTTCTGCTTTTTGTGCTATAACTGATTATGAGTGCCCAGCTGTACAAAGCCTGCATGATTCTATAGTTCGAAACTCCCCAGATATGTGCTTTCATGATTAACTCATTTATTTCTTTAACCAAAGACAGGCAACATGAGGTTTCACACAGATTCTCACCGTGTCGTGAGAATCCATCTTACGGAGAAGGTTTCTTCGGTCCTTACAGCCAAGGGCCTATAAAAGTCCGGAATAAAATTTTCAGAAGATTGGTTTTGCAAATCTAAACCAAGATGTCTTACCATGGTGTGTTTCCACACCTTCTGAAATCAGGCCCATTTAATTTGTCTTTAATTGGGCATCCAACACAATTAGTCTGCTTTGAGAACGCTGATTCCTGCTTTTATAGATAGTCTGTACAGAGGGGACGAGATTCAGAACAAGAACAAGGGAAAACATGTAATGCATTTCAAACCTGGCTCAGGGCTCGGGAAGAAACAGCATTTTACCACTGCATATTAGCCAGCTCAGTGGATTGCACGGACACACGTCTGGGTGGGGGGGCTGACAAGGACCTTGCTTGGTTCCCTACGAGTCCTGGCATACCTAGGAGGATGATTAAGTAGATGTTTCTTTAATCATAGGTACTGACACTTTTTCATAAACCAGAGGTGGTAGAATCAGCTGAGAGGTCATTTTCTCAGCTTAGAAGAAAGTGTTATAAAAAGAATAAACACAAATGCTGGCACTCTCCTAAGGAAAGAGAAGTAAAAGTTATTGTTTTCAAGTTAAAACTAGTTTTTTTAGAGTGTGAGCATACATGTACATACACACATCAAAGAAAGCCTTTTATTTTTCCTAATATACAATTTTTTACTGCAATGCAACAGCTGTCCCCAGAGAACCTTAAATTTGGTGTTGAGTCCTTCTGTCATTCATACTGGCTTTTCAAACTAAAATTCAGAAGTATAAAAAGGACATTCTTGAAAAGTCAAGACAGGATTGAAAGTGCAAGAGATGGGATTGAAAGTGCAAGAGTTACTGTATAAACATTTTTCTGAAATGATCTGAAATAAACAATGGCATTTTTAGTCTATAGGAATTAAATAGCTTTTTTTCTGCATAGAACTCTCTCGAAAGTTCTAAGGGAACATTTTAAGCCCTTGCTACCTGACACCTGGGATGATAAAGAAATGTAGCTGAGTTTCTTCCTTTCACTGTCATACAATTATCACTTTTTTCTCTCTTTCCTCTCTGTTGTTATTTTCTTTATTGTTTCTCCTCAGCCATAGTCAACAGATGCAAATGTAATTTGTTTATGAATCACAGCACATATTTATGTGAATATACCATATGAATATGCTTGCAGTATGATTTCAGCTGGGTGAATACTGCAAAAGATGATTTGCAAACACTGCTATGAATAAAGGGCATGATACAAAGCTCATTACAATCCACGGGATGACTCCTGTTGGCTTCCAGGAGTCTGGCTCAAGCTCCAAGCCAAGACTTTCCATTCAAAGGAATACTTGCTTGCTGATTGTCTGTTGTTCATGTTTATCCAGGCAGAGCTTTGTTTGTGCAAATACTGGGACGAAGCTTCTACTCAGGGTAACGCACATTTCTGCACAAATACATGAATTTTCTCTATGACTACATATGGTCATATGGAAGTGTTATCAACACAAGAATCTATGAGTAATCATTTTTAATAATGATTTCAATGAACTATGGAGAGTTCAAGAGTCACAGACACATGCATTGTATCTAGTTTTTCAAACAAAGATTTTTCTGTCCCAAACAGAGCTGTCAGTCCAAGATTAGGACACAGTAATAGTGTGTCTGTAGCAAACAAGTAGAGCGTGGCCTCGTGCTGCCTTGAAAGCAATAGCACATATGTCACTGGCTTCAACAAAGGCAGGTTCAGGATTGTTCTCAGCACTGTAACTTAAAAAAAATGCCAAAAATAGAAATGAAACTGGGCTTTAGGTTTCAGAATTTCTAAGTACTTTCTTACTACTTTAAACTTCGGTTGTGGAAGGTGTCATTTCGATGGATGTTAAACTCACAGGACCTTATAGAATTGGGTTTGGGTCACTGCCAAAGAGCATAGCTGTTATTGTTCAGTCTTGTATTCATAGACAATGTCTATTGTCTTTATCCAGATAAGCAGGTTTTGGGCAGAAGTACCATTTCTCACACCACACACAACAACATGATTGGCATCAGACTCTAATGAACAGTAATGAGAAAAAGTGTTCCAACAACAGAATGAAAATGCCTTGTAGTGCAAATGTTAAAGCATCTCTCTTTTGATTTCCACTGCCAACATTTAAGTTGCAGAATTTGTTAATGTTTATTCTTCAGTTCTAGAAACTCTTTACAACTCCCTTCAGTCTTGTCTTTTCCACTTTCTTGCATGGCAGAAAATATCTTCAGATGATGATACAAACTGGCACCAAACAAAATCTTTCTATGTATTTAAACTTTTGCTGTTCACTTGACTCAGTGACCCAGCGGTATTGTCCAGAATTGCATTAACCAGTTCCAGGCAGTGGAGACAAAAATTCCTTTCATTCATCAACAGATAAGGAGTTTTGACAACTATCCCTTGGGAGCAAGAGAGGAAAAAAAAAACCAAGAGATTACAATGTAATAATGTAAAAAGCACAGTCAAAGAGCCAAAGAAAGACCGGAGGAAGCTGTAGGGCTGCCTGGGCAGACAGGGAGGCTGCTATCAGAATTGAACAAGAGAAAATCCAGATCCCCCTTCCACTCCTCTACCTGTTTCTTCTCAATGTCACTATCAGTGCACACAGTGATATAAAACAGGTCCAACAAGTATTCCAGTAACTCCTCAGGACCACCAGGGCAAAACCAAAAACATTCAGGGTTTGACACTTAACCAAGGCAACATGCCAAGCTTATCACATGTGAAAAAGCCTTGTAGAGGAAAATAATCATCTTCATGTTCACAGGGTCTGGGTGTTAACTCTCCAAAGACTCTCCTGTATTTTCCACTCCTTTGACTATTGAAGATGAGGGGGTTATTTGCACGGAAATTCAAACCTCTGAATAGATTTTTGTTAACTACAGAGCATGGGAAGGAGCCAGGGATTTCTCTTTTGTATCTTAGTACTGATTATAAACAGGGCACTTGTTACTGCAGAGGCTTGCATGTCAAGATGGCCCAAAGTATGGTCAATTTTCTGTGTGAACCAGAAACCACTCAAGGAACTTAGGAGGGGCAGCAGTTCCACTTTCTCACAGCCTTCAGTTTCAAATTTTTTTTCCTTTTTCGTAGTGGAAAAATAAATTTTTCAATAACATAAAAATGGCTTGTGTCAACAAATTGTAGTGACCCCAAACCAGAAATGAGGCCCCTGCCCACTGGCAACATTTGCTTCATGTCCTTCTTCACCGCTTACGCCTGGAGGCTCTGAGTCCAATTCCAACATGTTTGGTAGTGACACCTCACAGAAAATATTCTTTTTAGCTCCTACCTGAGAGGATATAGAGGACTGGTTAGCCATGAACAAGGAAGACCTAAATTTAAGTTCCCATTCTGCCAGATTCAGAGTATGAAATAAAAGACATTACTCTACCCTCCTGAGACATTACTACATCTCTTTGTTCTCCTCTCCTCAAATCACCCAGAGCTCTGTTGTGTACTAGTGTTGTACCACTGGTTATTGCTCATGATGAAAGAATAAAGCTTGTTGACAAGCCTTTTGTAGGAATAAATCAGGGCATACTTTGAGTTCAGCATCTGATATTATTTGAAGGTAGCATGCAGTTCATTTGCACCTGAAGATGCATGATCCTGTGAGATGCTGAAGGCCACAGATCCTCAGCCCTTAATCACAAGTAAATGTTAGGCATTAATCAATGCTAATTACAAATATCATACTCATACACATGTAGCCATGTGTATAAGAAAAATATCACTAATTTTAATTGGATGCTTCCAAACATATTAAAATTTTGTCTTCTTTCCTTTCATTGAACACACTACTTTATTTTTCCGCATTAGATTCCTGCCACCTGTATCTTAAGTTCCCCTCCAGTGTAATTCATAATTCCCTTTGCATTTACTTTCTTTTGAATGAAGACTTGAATCTCCGGAATGCTGTATATGTGCTGAGCACTTGTTGAATACTCAGCTCTCCACAACTCAGTGATGCTCAGCTTCAGTGTATCGAATATTATGGTATTTGGGAAATCATGATAATTAGGGAGAACACTCAGAAATACTGTTCAAGGCACAATTTTTTACACTTGTATCTGCATTGTGGCTGGGCAAGTGGAAGATGTGGAGGTAAAGACAAGCATAGTTTTTGCATATTCTGAGAAAAACTTCCTGAGACTTCTTTCTGAGGGGATATGGGAGTTGCATACATTATTTCTACCTGATGCTGGAGGGACATTGAAATATTCATTTAGTCAGCATCTAACATCAGTGGATTTGAGAGCATAAACTTTAATTTCTCACTGGAATCAAATGGAATGACACTGACAACTACAAATAAAAGAGATACAGATTCACAAGCTGCCCGTGCTAAAAACATCCATTGGTTCAAAGCAATTCTTGGTATTGTCAGCTAAAAATAAATAAATTAAAAGAGAAAGCCTAATGAGTGTGTTTATGACCAATGGAAACATCAACGAGCATCTGTTGATGCAAACCTAGTACAATTAATACTGAAGAAATACGACTTGGTTTACTACCTGTAGGATCTCTGTTACATTGGTGACATGCATTTATGAAATGTTATTTTTCCTGCAGGTAAAGAAAACATTAGTAAGGAAACACTTGCTTTGACTGCTATTTTTCTTAACAATCTATTAGAGAGGCTGCAAACAGTGAGGGCATTGTGATGGCTCTGTAGTGATCACCTTGGTCTCTTACCCACATCATGTGGCCTTTAAGCTAAAGTGCCAAAGCTGGAGACTGGAAATAGCTGTATTGCTCACATGTCTAACAATCATGGGTTTGCAATGATGTATTATGTAGGTAAATAAATACTATGGTCCTTACTGGTAAGTCAACAAACTGAATGAAACTGATGGTTCTGCAGGTGAGAAGCAAAAACCATTAAATTCTTATTATTTCCATCTGACTGGTGTCCTTTTTGCCTAATTTCTCTTTCTGGGGTTTCCATCCATGGTAAGTACCCTCTCACAGAGTGCTTCTTTTCCTGGAGCTAGTCTAAGGATTTCTCTTCTGACCTTACGCTTTCTCTCCTTGCCTCTCAGAAGAGCTTGCTTTCCTGTGTTCCAGTTTTCTGGCCCATCTGCTGCCCTCCCACACATGGCAGAGGGCAACAGATGGGTGATAATCATGCGGAAAAAGGCAAATGGAGGCCATGCGGAGGGGAAATGCAGCTCTGTGGCATCGTGCCCTGGCAACACAAAGCCACCACTAGTCATCCACTGCACACACACCGTGAATCCGTCAGTGACAAGTAAGGCGTGTGGCTGGTTGGAATAGGAACAGTTTGGGACACTGCCAGTGCTGGGTGGCTGGTTTCCACTGGTAAACATTGTCACTTACGGTACAGCACTTCTCAGGAGTAAGTGAAGCACATCATGTCCACCTCTTCAAGAAAGGCTCATCTCCATTTTTGATATGAGGGCAAGATGATATTTCATGGTATCTCATTTAGGGCTCCTTTGGGTTGCAGACATAAAGCTAAGCTGTGGGGTAAGACCAGTGAGCTCTGATGCTGGATGGAAGGAGGCACGCACATAGCAATAACCAACATGTTTGCACAGGTCTGAATCCACAGCAGCCCATCCGCTTCTGACAACAGCTTGCTAGGACATGTAAAGTCACCGGCAGGAGATGACAGAAGAAATGGACTTGGCAATGTCAGTCAGCCACAGATGACTATGAGCTATCCATATGATCCTGGAGAAAAACAACAACATGAAAAAAAGAGGCAAATATGGCATGAGGGTATTATAATGTTTAAAACAGCGGAAATTATATCTCTCTGGTATGTTGGTGCATGGCTACCTCAAAAAGGCAAATAAGAAGAGTAAGAAGACTTGCCTATATGGTCCATTGGTGTACTGCAGCACAAAGACTGTGGACTTGATAGCCTTAAGGTTTCTTTCCAGTGCAACATAACTCACATCTCTATGAAATACACACAAAGTCCCATTAGGGAAGAGTACCTTTCCCGAATAAATAAAGGCTACCTAAGTTACAGCTCCATCAATCAAACAGTCTTAAACTTTTTAAAAAGTTTTAATTGCTTACAGAGCTGTACAATCTTACAACAGATACGGAAATACTAACAGGTTGAACCTTAATATTGTGCATAAATTTCTTTAAGAAGTGTAACTTTTCTGCTATGGTATGAAATGCTATGTAATTGTCACCAGAGACAGGACTTGAGGAAATCACCTGAAGTTGTGCCAGGGGAGGTTTAGGTAGGATATTAGGGAAAGGTTCTTCACCCAGAGGGTAGTTGGGCACCCCTGGAACAGGCTCCCCAGGGAAGTGGTCACAGCATCAGCCTGACTGAATTCAAGAAGCATTCGGACAATGCTCTCAGGCACGTGGTGTGACTCTTGGGATGCCCTGGGCAAGGCCAGGAGTTGGACTTGATGATCCTTGGGGTCCCTTCCAACTTAGCTTATTCTGTGATTCTGTGATATCCCATGTGTTAACTAGCAAGCTGGAATACAATATACAGACAGGGTAATATGCTGAGCAGTTGTTCATATGGTATTACCTTATGTTTCAGAAGCCAAATGAAGAGAGAAGTTCTGAACTGTTCCCTTCCGGCAGTGAAACCCTCACAGAATAATGCCAATACTGCTAGATCAGATAGACAATATCATCTGGAAAACTGCAAATAAAAACTCTTGACTGTTCAGACAGTACACAACCTTCAAAATTGTTCTTGTTCTTAAAAAGTATTTTTACTACTCTTGTTTCCTATCCTATAGAAAGAACTTGTTCATATTTCTACCATATGCATACGTATACACTGTATTTGAATAGTTCATTTTTCCATTGCTTCTTCCCTCATACTTTCTCATATTTTACCTTTCAGTTACCTATCTTTTAATAACAGTATTGGAACAGTAAAGAAGATATTTCAAAAGGATTTTAGGAAAATTACTTAAAAATTGGGCTTTCTAAGGCCTTGGATCTACAACAGATAAGTAATACTGTGGTTCCCATATAGTTTCTACCTACAGTGAGATGCTCCAAAGTGAAGTCACGAAATAAAAAAATATCTAAAATGAGACAGTGGAAGGAAAATACACATAGAGGCTAATGACAATTGATCATGAGATTTGTTAAGAGATAATTATGAGCTAGTCTGAAAGATCTGCTTGTTTTGTAAGGCCATTTCATAATAACCAATACCAGCAGCATTTTACCGCTGTCCTGTGCAGAATCAAGGCAAGGATGAGCAGTACCAATCTATAATGGTTTTGGAGGGTTGACAAGGTAAAACTAATTTTATTTTTTAGTTGCCTTGCCTGCCGTTTCTTGTCCAAAAAGTAAACCCTTTGCATTCCATATTATTTTCCAAGAATAACAGCTTTGGATGTTTAGTTTGGCTAAATTAGAGAAGTTGACCACCTGTTTGTAGAAAAACAAGACATTCTTGCAGATGGAAGTTCTGAGCTATGATAAGGAATTCTAAAAGAAATCTTATTGGGTACAGAGAGTGAAGTAGGCAAAATACAGACACAAAAAAACTCCTTGTGGACATTTTTGAGTGCAGGGTAGATGAAATAGAATAAAAATCTATAAATGTTCTCATCTCCAGTTTCATAATAAATAGCGAAAGCATCATATCTTGAATTCTGCAGAAATGTATAGGACAGTATTGATTACTGTAAAAGGAGCAGCCTTGTGCTAGCAAAGAGATGGATGAGGTTCTTTATATGCTCTTGAAGATGAGTGTCCCATAAAACCGGAAATTTGCAGTGTGTATATGGTCGTTCTTATATACAAAATGGTCTTTCAGCAAATGAATTATGATGTGTCAAAATGACTCATAGGGACTTTGCCACAGTGCAGTATGTTTGAGAAAATTGCTGCCACAGAGTAAATATTTTTTATGTTGATTAACAGTAACACAGCTGGCCTCTGACTTTGCAAATTTAATGGAAATTTCAGGGTTAATGAATGAAACTAATCCTCCCTTCCTCTCTCCTTGTTTTACTTTCTCACACATGCACAAATGCACACCAAGTTTGTACAAAAAATCTCACTTATGTTGTTGCTAATGAGGAACATCCAAGCAAATCAACATATGTGCACTACACAGGTACCCAAGAAAAGTACAGAGATTTTAGGATAACCACTCCTTCCAAAAAAACACATCCTAGTGAACTGCACTGCCTTATCACAATTAATAGTCTGCATTATCACTTTTAAAAGTTGTGCATGATAATAAACAATGCAAATGAATGAAAGAGACATTGGGGGGAAGACTGATCCCCAAGAGAAAGGAAATAAATGAATCAGAAATGTTCTTGAGCTCTATAACCCGGCACCTGAGAGGAGAGAAAGGCCCTTGCTTTAGTGTATGGCCTTAACATCTCTGCTCATAGAAAGATTTTACTTGAAATCTTGCAAGGTCAAACTTCTTTTGCAGGTGTCTGGGTCCTTTTTTTATCATCCAGGCTGGAAATTTCATACATTATGTGATGATTTTGCTTAGTTTTCTTCCCTGCACTGCCCTTGTTTACACTCCTGTGCAAATGGCCCGGTTGGGCAGGGCCCCTGCAACTGCTTTGCAAATTCCCACTGTTGTGGCTGTAGATTCATCACCTTTAAGTGTGCATATTCTGCCATAAAGGGGACTTAATCCCACAGAGGATCATCCTCAAACACTTTAGTTGCAAACAGTGTTGGGAGATGAAGACATAGGTAGTAACTCTGCTGTTTTGGGTAGGGATATAAGATATCATCCTACTTGTCAAGGAATTCCTGGGGAGTAGAGGTGGATGGTGTGTGTCATTTCAAACTCTGATTTCTATGATCCCTTAATGCTGTCCAAGTTCATTAAAACACCTGAAGAAAATTATGTTCTTCCAGAGACAATATAAAAAGAAATCTACCTGCTGAAGCCAGTGAGAAAATAGAGCAGGTGACTGCTTACAAAAGCAAAAAGAAATCTTACAAAAGGCAAAACAAATTACAGATAAATACATGGTTAGAGAAATAAAACAGCACACCTCTTTTCTGAGACACCAGGCTAGAACACAACCCTCACAGCATATTTTAGCCTGGTGGGCATTAATCAAAGTGCTTCCTATTCTTCTCTTTTCTTCCTCCTGCTCCACCTCCCCATACGTTTATTTCCCTTAGAACAATTTTACAATAGCCACTTACTTTAACTTCCAGAAAAAAGGTTTATAGAGTGCAGGGAAATTTGATTTGCAAATTCAATCAATTCTATATCCAGGAAAAATAGACAATAATGATTGTAGAACCAACAGATACCACTGACTTATTGAAATTAATCCATTCTAATAATGCTGATCTCTTCCCAGGTCAAAGGAAAGGTTGGATAATTACATTTTTTTCCATTCATACAATTACATTTTGTTTGCAAGTTTCTTGGGGTTCAGTTTGCAAAGGCTTTAGAGGCAGTTCTGTGTGCCTTACTTGCCCACTCTTCCTGAGACAGTATTAAGCAAATTTTCCATATGACGGGATTATGCTGGCTTCTATGTAATTTTCATGCAGAAGTCCCAGGAATGCTCTCTGCATTTGGTATGTCTAAACTCTATAAATCTTGTCTCTGATGGTGGAGCAGACTCCAGGGTTTTCAACATTGGCATGCAGAAACTTGAGAATGGTCAGGATACTCTTGTCACAGGAAGAACCAAAGAAGGTCCAAAGAAGGTGAACAGGGATGGAGACCAGCATCAGAGAATTAGGCTGCCTAGTCCTTTTTGCTGCTGAGATCACAGCAGGGGCAGCTGATGACACCTCAAGGAGCAAAAACTGGAGGCACATCAACTCTTCCTTCTCTGGCAACAGCAGCAAATCTGACTGTGAACTTGGCAATGGAACAGTTAAAGATAGGTTACTCTCCTGAATAGGAATGTCCAGGGCACTCTTCTGAATCCATAATGTCATGAAAACCCACTGGCAGAAACCTAATTTGAAGCTCTAAGGTTTGAACTATGAATGAAACATTATACATGAAAGCATATAGGAAATTAAAAAAAAAAAAAAACAAACCAGTAGCACTGTCCTATAAATAGTGCTTGGCAAACAAAAAGTATAATCTATTATGGTATAGTAGTCTCCATTTGTCTGGAGGTATGACTTCTAGTTATTATGGTTTACATGTTCTTAGAAACATCTGTATTTTGTTCTATCCAAGAAAAGAAGTGACACTTGTAATAAAGGAAGAACATAAATAGCCTACCTGGTTTTGCTGGAGTGGGAAATTAGTCTAGTAGGACCACTACGGAGCAAAGCCTTGCCTTTCATATGAATTGTAAACTCAAGTTCTCTGAATGTACCTTCACAAGCCTAGGATCTGACTCTGTTACAGTGATTTCCCTTCTATGTCAAGCCCATAATGGTTTTCCAGATTGATATCAAATGTGAATGAAATCTCCTAGAGATATGTTTAATCAAATATGATAGTACATTTATAATTCTCTTAGCTGACAGGAAAAGTCTGATTTCTGTTGAATCTCAGCTCTTCCTCACTCTTGAACCCAAACTCAATTTCTAGGTATGTCAGACTCAGCACTTTTTCCTGTTTTGATCATTGTGGCACAAAAGAGCCAGCAAACTGTCCAGGAAATCCTACTGTTGAACAGAGGGGAAGACAATGACAGATTATAAAAGCATCTCAAACCTCTTGTCATTCAAAGATTTAACTCTTGCAGAAGAGTTTCTAAGGATGTTGGTTTGATCCATGAGAAGCACTCGTACATCCTCACAAGAGCATGGGTGATTTGTACACAAAACTCCCACTTCTGCTCGTAAGATAAATCCACATCACCTCCCTCAGACATACCAAAATCAAAGTATACTCCACGTCTTCCCTTCCAAGAGCAGAAGACAATATTCATCTGTGTGCACAGGGAGATATATGTATCTGGTTATTTAGGTGCTTCTCTGCCTTTCCGGATACAAAAACAGAGATGGTAAAGCACAGTGTACTCCAGATTTTTTTTCTTTTTCCTTTTAGTCCATTCCTCTTTTAAACTTACAAAATAAAAAATAATTATCCCAGGAGAATGTTATATCTGTGTAATTTTTTCCACTGTATCGTTAATTACTGTATTTCACATGCCCCTTTTAATTACATAATGTCTGAGATTCAAATTCAACAGCCTCTCTCAAAGAGAAAGTGCTTTAATATCTGAAGTGCTGCTCCTGTAAATTGGCATCTGAAAGATAGGCTAAAAAAGGGGCATAAATACGAACATTCCCATCCTTCCTAACTGACTGCAATACCAATGAGCTGCACCGACTCTACACAGACCTCCCACATTCTTGATAGGATGTTTTCTAGCAGAGTGATCCACAAATATTATCATTCAATGACAATACAGTTTTATCAAGGTACGTCTCAATCCACAGGATACAAGCCCCACACAACAGACGGAAAATTTGGCGCAGTGATGCGCACACTGCGTGTGTTACTTACTGGTTATTGCAGTGGTCATACCGAGTCCCGTATGGCGTTACATTAACGAATGGCATGCAAGCACCTTCTGTTGAAACATCTGCGACAGGGAAATTTCAGGCATTTTTCCAGATATTTTTTTGTGCTCTCGACCAAATTTTCATTAGGGCTATAAAACCTGGCAGGCAGCATTGTTGTGTATGATTTTTTAATAAACTGGGACATGCCTTTGTTATAGGAGTGAAGAAAAGGGCTCTTTAGAGACTTCTTCCTATTACAAAAAGTTCAGAAAACATATGACAGCTCACCAGACAGTATCTCCTAACTTTTTTTCCGTCTCTTCCAAGACTAAGATTTCCTGCTTCTTTAGATGTATACAAAGATTTACAGGTTTTGAAATGAAACCAAAAATGTTTTTGTTTTTTTTTTTTTAATCTATCAGATTAAATGATTCCAACAGTGGCATTACTAGAGAATGCGTTCAAAGAAAGAGCACATAGCTAACATGGATTTTTAGCATCTTTTTGATGCCTGCTGCCAGGAATCTCACAAAGGATTTTCACTTACTTGACAGACAAGGTCCCTTAGAAAAAAAAAAGAAGAAAGGAAAGCAAATGGGCACGTGCAGATCAGATCTTGTACACAATGCAAGCCTAGAACATAGCCTTACTCCTTTTTCCTTCTCATTTCCAGAAACATGCCATCACCTGCTCTCCTTTCTCTGCTCCCCTGCAAGACAACAGCCACCAGGCACAAATTGAAGTTCCATTTTGCAATTCTCCCTGACACACTATGAACACTAATGCAGAACAAACATTCTTGGCAGTAAATATGTACATTATCATTATGTAAATAGGTATGTTATCATTACAGCAAAATGATGATGTTCTTTACTAAGTCTATATTCCCTTTCCAAGAATATTATGTAGTTTGAAGTATAATTTCCATTATGCCACTGGGGCTAGAAAAACACTTCAGTTCAACAATAATTAGTATACTGTATATAACAAAATGTTTACCATGGATAAAGATGATGTGCAATCCTAAATCTTTTTGGACAAACAAACAAATGCAGTTTAACATGGTAGTGTTCAGCCTAACTAACCAACAGAAAGCATTTTCAGACTAATATCCATTCCCACATCCAAAGTGAGCATCATATTGACATTTTATACCAACAACACCATGAGCAATAACATTTTAAATTGTATGAGGTGAATGATCTACTGTTAGCATGAAGGTGACTTTATTTCTGAACCTTAAATGAACTAGAAATGACTGCATGTCACAGACTGCTGGCACTGCAACCATGTTTACATGAAGTCCATTGCTCAACTGTAGGTAAGTGTATCAGCACTGCAAAACCCAAATCTTTAGGTTTTAAAAATTCAAAAAGTTCTTGTGATCAAAGAGCAAGGCAAGGCCAACTCCTAAGTCCAGCAGCTGTAATCTACTTTTACATACCTACATACCCCATGCTATTACCTGAGAATTCGAGATATGTGTGTCCTAGACTGAGGTAAAAAAAGCACTGCCTTCTTACAGAAAAAAAAGAATTGCTGGCATAAGTAAAATTGGATGAAAGTGTTAATATTTTCACAGCTTTCTTTTGAGGTGAGTAAATGTAAATACTCGTCTCTCATTTTCTCTGAAAAAGTGGATTAGTTGTTTAGAAGTATGTAAATGCATTGAAAATATCTTCAATTTCTTCATATTCCTTTGAACACTGCTTTGAACTGAAAAATCAATTTTCAGAAAGGAAGATATGCCAATTAGAATTTAAAAAAAAAACAAACAGTAGAAAAGAAATTAATTTATAAATTATAAAATATATAATGGCCACATTCCCACTGTTCAGCTGCCCACATCTATCACATACCACATTGGAATTGTGAAAATATTGTATGAAAATATGCATATGACTCCCAGCATTCTTCATTATGCACCAGCTCTCTTCAGAAAGCTTTTCTTGGGAAAAATTAAATAAGGAGGATGGATAGCCTTAGAGGACTCTCACAGAGATTGTGCATGGTGATTTCTCCTTTCCCAATGCCAATAATTAGATAATTGTTTTGCATCTTCAGGCAAATATTGTGGAAGCAGAACAAACTACAAACTACTTTTCTCTGGCATTTCTATTCTCTTGTTACTTCAAAGCGTCTGATACACTTGTGTTCACCACACATATGCGTAAAGCTGCTCTGTACAGGATGCAACAATATGTGTGTCACTGAGTCAGTGGTTTTCTTCTCTGACATCTGAAAGCAGCTGCTGATGTTGGGCTGCCTAGCGGCTCCGGCCAGGCAGGACCAGCACATATCCTGGCCAGTCCCCTGGATCAACAGTTCCCAGCCAGGTCCTGCCTGTGAAGTCAAACCAATTGAGAGGAAGAAGCAGCAGCAGCAGGGAAGAATTTCCCATATCCTTTGGATGTTTATTTCAATTTTGTTTCAAACTGATCAAACCATGGGAGAGTCTGATTTCTTACTGAAACTCTCTGAACTTAAGCCTCCTCAGCAAAGTGTGTTACAAAATGAGACCTTCTCTGCCACAAAAGAAATATTTCTCTGTCTTTAAGACCTGTTGTTTAGTAGCACCACTGGATTCCCCTTATTCTTCTATTGTGAGAAACAGTGAACTCCCTGTTTATATTCTCTGAAATATCCATGACTTCATGTACCTCTTTAATATCATCCGAACATTTTTTTTAAGCTGAAAAGTCCTGTTCTGTCAGGAACTTTGCATACGTTCAATCTGAACTGAACTCTGTTCAGTCTCTTTGCATACGAAAGCCATGTGATACCTATGGATATCTGCTACCCTTGTCTAGGATACCTTTCCTACTTCTACCACACCTTCTGCACACAATATAAGACATAATATACTGATGATTTATAAGATAATCCAGTGATATTTTCAGTCGTTTTCCACTACAAGTGGAACAGAAAACTCAGTTTCACATAGGCAGTCACAGCTTGAACTATGCAAATAATTGACTGGTCAAGTGGAAGTAAGTAATCCAAACAAAAAACTCATTTGAAGTCAAGGGGAAGCAAGCAACACCAAAAATTAACTTATTTCTGCAAAGCAAACAAATCACTTCTAAAAAACCCTATCATTTTGCAGATGAGATGAAAAACTTTCTTTTATTCTAAGGACTTCAGCAGTTTTTAAAGAAAACTTATGGAAAAGTTACCCCAAAAATCTTACTTTTTTTGAAATTTAAGGCAAAACAGGTGGCTGGAGTGAATCATGAAAAAAAGGAGCAATATGAGCAAATGGGTGTAAGCAGCACTTTATAAATCAGACCAGAATGCTCCAGGTTTTCCTCTCTAATCTAAGCACCACTATCAGTATATTTGTTATTCTTACTGCTTTGATATAGCCAGTTGGGACATGTACCTGGCAGATTTCCACTGACTTTTGGCATTAGGAGTCTAGGTCATTAGGGCCTGCATTGGGCTGCTCACACAATATTATGCTGTTGGAGCTCAGACCACTTCCTATGCCTGTAAGATTTAAATGTAGCACTTGGCCAAAATCATCAAACACGGCATCATCCACAAACACAACAGTATTCGGTGGCCAAGTCTTTCCAAAACAAAGAATGAGCAGAGGAGGTATCATGGTAGACTCTAAAAAAAGCAAACAGAGTGCAAGGAAGAGATTGGTTACTCAGACTGTTGCTGTAACGTGGACAGTAACTGTCTAATTGTTGAAGCTTCTCATTTCTTCCGTGTGAAAAATGCAGCGGCCATAAGAGATTGACACAGAAGTTTCATGTAGGTAGATGCATCCTATTGCTGTCTAATGGAACAATGATCTAATGTAGCCCAAGCCAAAACTGAAACAAAGCTTTTAATAGTGGGAGCAATTAATTCTCAAAAAATATGTCCATGGAACAAGAGGGCACTGCCATAATTCTGAACTTTTAAACTTTCTGGAGTTAGTACTTCTGTTTCCTCAGCTGGTGATATTTTCTCAATTTTGTGCCTGGCAAAGGTCTCTTTCCTCTCCTTCAGATAGGTCAAGAATTGTGTTGAAGAAAAGATTTCAGGGTCTGAGATGATTTTGCAGCTGAAGAATCGGACATTTTCCAGCCAGTAGTGGGGAGGAAGGTGGTGGAGGTTTTTCTGCTCTTCATGGATCTTGGTTACTTGCCCTGGGCCCAACAGAAGTTGCTGTAAGACCAATTTTCCAAAAGCTGGTGACACATTATGGAGAAGGAGTGTCATGATGGAGCTGTGCTTTGTTGAAGATCAGATGTCTGGGTCACAATACACCATTAACTTTTTAAAAGAACAGCACATAAAATGTTGTGGTGCAGGCAAGGGGATCTCTTGATATCTGTATTTTGCATGCCACTTTGTGAAAAGAAGAAAATACGCATTCCTCTCCCACTGAATACAGGCAGCCCTGCAGATTGATTTTGGTCCATGCCATGAGGTTAATGCACAGCTTGATCTGCACTGACATGAAAATACCATCTGCATAACCCCGGCTTGCCTTGCTGGGAGAAGAGAAGATACAGGACTCAGCAGCTGGTCTCAGCTACTCTGGGAAAATGTTCGTCTCCAGACCAAGTTTGGATCCAGCCATATCTGGCAAAAGTATTATAACTATATCACATGCATACTCCAGAGAAATCTTAGGAAGCTTAATGGAAGCTCAGTTCATATGTTGAGGCTGTTACATGAAAAGCATCAGGAAAAGCATAAACTGTTCCTATTTCAAAATTGTACAGGGAAGTAAGTATATGGTATAGTAACTTCATAGGACTGTCATCATGAGGTACTCAAATATTCCTAACTTAACATACATAATTCAAAAGAAAAAATTTTTTTCTCTTTGGTTAATATCGAAGTAATAGTTTTCACCCCCAAGCTGTGCAACAGAAAGCTGACTTCCTTTTTGGTGAGCAGGAGATATTACTGAATCTTGTCATAAGCATGCAAGCACAATAATCTGTTTTGTGCATTACACAAAGGACAGACTACACTCACTCTCCTGAACTTTCTGACAGCAAGAGTGAGAGTTTGAAACAATGCCTGTCCCAACAGAAAAAAACTTCCTGTATCAGGTCCTTTCCTATTAAACCAAAGAAAAAGGCTTTTGTTTGTGTGTTTCTCTTGTGTGAGGTTTTTGGTGGTGGTGGTTGGCTTTTTTAGTTTTTTGTTTCCTTAAATATAAGTGTACACTCTGCTTATTTAAAAGTTAATTGAGCTTAGTAAATTGATGCAATCTTTCATAATGTAACAGATTTTTTAAAATATCAAATTTGTAATCAGTTTAATGTATTGTTCCACCAGGACTGCTTTCACTGGAGGGGAATAACGGTAGTTACAAAACCACAGGGCCACATTCACCTCAGCTAAAATCAACGTATAACTGCTCTTGTGTGCTCAAAGGAGATCCGCACTCCCTACATAGCATGGCAACCCTGACGAAGAGTGGGACCAGAGTCATTAGAAGAGCTGTCGCCCAAAAGCATCCCCTCAGCTCCAGGGAGCGCCTGCTCCTCGCGGTGCCGAGTGGTTGGGCGGGCTTTGGGGTGCTTTGCTGAGCGGGGCTGGCTCTGCCTCCCGCCCCTGCGCACAGGCGGCTGCACGGAGATTGCGAGGTGACATGGTCAGCCTGATGAAGTACACAAAAGCTTTTGGCACTGCATATCTGCAATATCATGGACAGTCAAGGAGGCGCCTGTTATAAAAATACACAGTGAAACACAACTGGAGGACTGCTCTTTCTCAAAGGCTAACGTAATGCATTCCTTCTGTTTAGGCTCATTTTCCAGCCTTTCACATTCTTTGTGAACAAGAGTTATAAAACAAGCCTGATGCAGTCCAATTATTTTTACTTTGAAGGCCATTAATCAAGATTGACTAAGAAAATGAAGACAGCTAAGCAAAATTTCATATGTGACTAGAGTGAGATTAAAATAAAACCAGATGGGGATGGACAGAGACGTTAAGCTGCTTTCTCTCCCCCTTCCCTCCCCTTTTTTTTCTTTTTTTGACTCATGTAATAAATGTCTTTTACAAATTACAGCACTCTTATTTTCTTACAGTAAATCAAATTGGGTCATAATGTACAAGTGGTCTCATTGCTGAAATGTCAAAAATAGAACCCGCCTTGTTCTTCCAAAGCAATTCCTCAAATCTAAACCAGCAGTGTGGCCTGACAGTCTATAAACCATCTACCTGGATGCAGATCCCTTTTAAGGTAACTGTCTGTAGCTGACAGAAGTATTTCACAAGTATCCAACATGAGCCCTACGCAGAGATCTATAGTATGCAGTCATTCGCAGGGGTCTGAATCAGAGTCTTACATACATTGCATTTCTACAATTTTCAGGGAGTTTATGGAATTGGGACTTTTTTCTAAAGATCAAACAACTTGCAGTTAATGCCAACCAGTAGACCTATAAAAATTCTGAAAAAGCTTGCATTATTTTCACAAAACCCCTTTTTAATTGATTAGATGAAAGCCAGTGTAGACACTGAGGAGCTTCTTTAGAGATTCAGGACTCAGTAAGGAAAACAACTCACAAGGACAAGTAAAGATCCAGAATGATGGTCAGATATCATGAGGATTGTCTTTTTATAAAGTGACTACTACAAATTACCTTAGGTAAGAAGATGAAACAGTCATGTTCATATTATTGCCCTTTTATGAAATAAATAATTGGATGAAAAGAAGAGAAAATTTTGCGAAGTAATTTTAGACTCACAATTTAAAATAAGTCTTGCTTTGGAACCAGATTTTGAACATATATGTACTGGTAAGCAAGCTCACTTATAGCAGTCCTGACCTATCCAGAAGCATATTTGATTAAACACAATTATCTCACTGCCAAGGGAAAAAAACAATCGACCGACCAAACAAAAAATTCAAACAAGTATTTAATCAGTATCTCATATGAGAGGTCTGAGAAATCCTAATTTTGCAGAAAGGTTAGCTGGTACAGTCCAACATAGAGGCTACATCCTCAGATTCTACTGTGCTTGAAATGTTAATTGGGTCAGAGACTGGCCCTTATCACTATGAGAACATCTTGTTTTAAAGAAGGGAAGATCATGCTCACGTAACTTGAAATTTTGTAAGTGCTATGAGTGAATATTTCTTTCCCAGACTCTTTCATGCATCACCTGTCCTAATTAATTTAAACCCATAGCTTTCTTCTACCCATTCACTATAATGTTGCAGAAATAAGCCTGGAAGGCATCTCAAGGGATCATTTAGGCCATCCCCTCCACCAAGTCAGGATCAGCTGTTCCTAAATTATTCTTGACAGACGTTTGTCCAACCTGTTTATCAGCCCTCATACAGTGAAGTTTGTACAGGCTTCCTACCCAATCAATTCTGATACTATCACAGAAAACATTTCCTCGTGTCTACCCTTAATCTCTTTTCCTGAAAGTTAAGCCCACTACTTCTTTCGGACATTCACAACAGTTTATTACTTTCTTCTTTGCAGCTACCTTTTAAACATTTGAAGACTTATCATATATCCCTTCAGTTTGCCTCTTTCTAGACTAAACAACCTCACTGCCTAGAGTCTTTCCTCACAGGTCATGTTTTCCAGACCCTCGATCACTCATGCTCGTCTCCTTGGACTCTTTCCAACTGATTCGCATCTTTCTTGAAATGCAGTGCCGCAAACTGGACCCAGTGCTCCAGATGAGGTGAGAAAGCAGAAGGACTATTTCATGTTTCTTACATATGCCGACATTGTTTATACAACCCAGTATGATGTTTGGGGGTTTGGTAACAGCCTGACCTTCTTCACTCATGTTCCTTTTGTATTTGCTCTGGCCCCCAGCTCCTTCACTGAAGGAAAACTAATCTGTCATCTGCTCCACCCCCTTGCAGCTCCCATTGAAGCCCAAGCACACTGCCTGCTCTTCCACACTGCTTTGCACCCTCTCTGCTTTAGTCCATTGCCCCAGTTTTTCAAGATCATTTTCATCCTCCAAAGCCTTTGCAGTCCCTCCTGCCTTGGTTTCATGTGCAGTCTACTATCTAGGTTCTTAATTAAACTAAACGATAGAACTGGGTTCAAGAAAAAGCTTGAAGAATCCACCCTTCTGGTCAGATAGCGAACTGGTGATAACTACATTTTGTGCACAGTTCCCCACACAGTTACATTCTGATAATGTATCCTTCACTTATTTTTATTGAACATCATGTAAGACAGTGTCAAAAATCATAATGAAGTCAAGATGCATGACACCTACTTCTTTGCTTTCTCCAGAAGTCTAATTAACCTTAATTCCTTCTGTAGTGTTATCTGGCGTGTTCTGTTTCTCTCCACTTGGTAATTTATTGCTCTGCTATCTTGTAGGTGCTTACAGGAGTCTCGTTAGATGTTTGCATTTTTTCTGCAGAGGAAATGAGTCTTACTGACTTTTAATTCTATTAGTCCACCTTTCTTTATCTTTAAGTGAAAATTATTTTTTCATATACTGTTTTTGTTTTTATTTTTCCCTTTTATTTCTATTAGNAAAGAAAATAATGAAGTCTGTTTCTAGGAGTAGCAGAATATTTTAAAGCAATAGCCTACTGCATACAGTCTTGAAGACCATATTCTCTTTGTGTTATATCTTCCTGTTCCTGCTTGGGTCTCCTGTCACAATTTATTTGTTTATCTCTTTGCTCACAGTACTTGCTCCATCCCAGCCTATTTTCTCCTTCAGTTCTTTCTTGCTGTCCCTTTTCTGACCGATAAATGAAAAAGTAGTTCAACAAAAAGTAGTTCAACAACATTCAAGTGCAGTTTAAGCTTTTGAACCCAAAGTATTTGAGGTGCTTTAGTATAAAGGTTAATTCACCTAACTGCTGATTTTCACATTCAAATATCCTTATGAACAGTAGATCACACGGTTGTCTCTGAGGGGAAAGCTGCTTAGGAGCATAAAAAAGCTGTGCACTCTGCCTTGTCTTTTCTCAGATCAAAGAGATTTGAGTGGTGCTGATAGTAGCTTTCAAGAGATGTTACTAGTGGTAAAATTCAGTAGCTTTCTTCCCGGATGCTTGTTTATCTCTCCCACATTCTCCTTCCTTAATTTAGCTAAACATATACCTAGGTCAACCTTCCATTTTCTATCGCCCTTGATAATGCCTTTACTCGCCTCATTTCCCATGTCTCACTTGCAGAGGAATAAAAATGCAGATGTATTATTATTACAGTGTACAGAGAGGGATGAAAGAAAAAACAGAGACCTGTTTTAACCTCTGCAAAGTCATAGTGTTTTGGAAGGATGTTTTTGTGGCATTGGATTTTAGATGGCCTCTGCCCCGAAAAAACAAGGCAAACAAAATCAAATTTTGAAATGATAAGGCAAACAACAACTTAAACTTTCCCATTTGTTTGAAGGTGCTTTGAACTAATACTATTCCTCTGAGCCTCTGACTCTCTATTCCACTGTATCCATTTTATATAGGGTTTTCTGAGAAGCTGAGACTTTCCTGAAACAATAGCAGTGGAAGATGTCTGAATCAGCTGCAGAGAAAGCACGCACTCTGCCAGGGCTCAGCTTAGCTTGCCTCACAGCACAACCAGAAGCCAAGCGCTGTTTCTCCAGCTATGCCAGTTACCCACCACCTTCCCAGTCTCTGCTCTCACATCTGTCCTTCCAGCTCTCTCTGATGATTTCAGACACAAACTACCTTTTTTTTTTTTCCTCCTAAGTGCCTTGATAAATAAAGCAGCAAATACAACCTCTCACTGAAGGAAAGTGTTTATGTGTTTTGGTAAATAACAGCTGTGTGGAGCTGGTGAATGTTCATTTCGACATATTCCTATGGAAAGCTGCAACTATTTATATAAAAAAAACCAAAACAACACCACCTTTAAATAACACCACCTTTATTAGCTTGGTGTATTTATGGTTATGCTGGTCTTCTATGGACTCTCTTTGAAGTTAGTGGAAATCCAGTAGATCCATTCTATCTCCAGTTCTGTGGAACTGGCTCACCGACAGAATATGGTAAGCATCACTGGAACACTGCTGTAGTACCTCACTGCTTTTGGGACATCAAAGTGGGAAAAGCTTCATTCTCCAGGTGAGTATCTTCAGCTTCAGCCCAGATACTTCAGGATTCAGCTATCACATACCTTTCAAAACAGGAGAAAGACTAATCCATTTCCTTACATTCTTCACAAAAGTTCAGCATTTCTCCCTGTTGCACCTGACCTTAGGTTATCAGAGCACTGCACAGGAGGTAGATTGCCATGCTCTGCTAAAAACATTGGTGGTCTGAGGCTTTCCAGGTGCCTTACAGAACACAACCTGTTCCCTAGACAGCAGCACCTGCTTGTGAACTCTGCTTCCCTGCTCAGGTGTTTTCTTTGTCACATGTACCATTAATGATCTGCAGATGGGCTGAACTGCTGGCTAGTTCATCACTCCAAGGCTTGACTCAGGGAGGAAAGACTTAATCCAGATGGGATTTAACCTGTACTGTGTTGCACAGGCTGTCCATTTGAAATTATTGCCCACTAGCATAGAGTGAAAAAACATTTTCCACAGTGTGTGGTGAGAGACATTGACACTGCAAGACACAGGTGAGCAACTAAGAAAATAGATAGTCTGTGTTTGCTAGTATTCACTGACAATTTATGACAGAACAGACAGAGCCTCCCAATCCTGCTCTTTTGCATGGTCGAGGCTAAAGATATTCTCTGGTCTACTCACCAGACACCTTTTATAGCCCAAGCAGTGCAACTCAGTGAGGTGTTTCAGCCAATGTTAATGAAGTGGAATTTATGGCAAAGGTTGAAAGACAGAATAACAAAGCAGGTAATTTGCTCTAAGAAGTGTGGGGTTTGTGGTCTGTTTCCATTCCCAGAGGTAAGGTGAGGAAGGAAAACCTAATGGGTAATACATAAGAGTCTCAAGACTTGAGCTTGATTCAAAGTGGTGCTTTAAACTTCTTGAGCAAGCCACGTATTTGTGCCTCCTTGTCTCAGTGAGCAGCTGTAGGTTAAGATCATGCATGGTGGCAGTGAGCATTGTGGAAAATCCTGACATGGAAAAACACCTCAAGAGGAAGCTGTGAAGTTATTTCCTGGTAGTTTGGGACTGGATGGAACATAACCTCGTATTTCATCTGAAGTGCTTGCATCAGACTGCTGTGGGAGCTTTTCAAAGACCCTATGTTCAGTCCAAGTTACAACTTGTTTAGGACACTCAGGAAGCCAGGAAAATTTTCAAACCATGATATGAGTTACTGTTAGCTCCTATATAGAGGCTAAAATATTAATACAGTGTTTCAACAGCATCCAGGCATGTCTAGTTGGACAGAAATCTGCCTTCAAACTTGTCTTGCTCTGTTTCACACCTGCCTTCCACCCCACATCCTGTCTCAGAAAGCCCTGCACTTTATAAAGAACTGGACTCTGCTACCTGTGGTCTCACCTGTTCCGAAGACCACAACATAACTATGTCTTAACCCATGCTTCCAGGGTTTCTTGCTAGCAGAGAAGGAAAGCTGGACTGTGTGGTTTCCCAGGGGGACTCTTCTAGTAGCCAGGCAGTCCTATCATCAATTTCCAGTCAGCAGCCCTTTCAGCACATGATATGATAGCATCAAACCATTTTGATACGCTTCTAAGAAGTATATTTAAATGACATTTTATCTGCTACTGTTTAAGGCTACCTCAAACCTTCAGCTACACCATCAGGCAAAAGCTGTGCTCCTGAGGAAGATTTTGATGGCCTCCCATACAGAACAGTCATCTCTATTTGCTCCAGATATGTAACAGTAAATGAAGAACAATTTCTGGAGCCCTTCTAGTTCTGAAATCTACCTTGACTCTTTGTATTGTGTCAAACATGTATTTGCTGAACTTAGTGCCTTATTTCTTCCATTACCAGTTACTGATACCATTGTTTATGATTATGGCTATTATATTTACCAGATGTCATTGAAGAGATGCATTTGACTCCTTGGTGTAGTGAAGACCTTATTGCAAAGAAAAATTATGGTTTTATTCTCCAATCACTACTTATTTGGAACAAACTCTGAAGGAGTTAATTCTGTTCTCTTCTGGATGGGTGAATTCACATAAAGAAAGAGAAAAAAGAAATATCATCTCTTGTAGGGAGGTAATGCTTCACTTTAGGATAGGAGATAAAAAGGATTATGGAATTTTAGAAATAATTTCTTTCTTCCCTCCTGGGCTACCCTTGTTTTGCCTACAGTATCATTCCTAGAATATCTAGGCTGCATGCAGTGTTGAAGTGTAATTTTCTGTCATTACAGTCACACAAAGTAATATATGCATATGCAGTTCTAGTTAGGAGGGGTATGGTCAGAGCCTTGCCAGGCTGCTTTAAATGCTTTTGCCATATGATCTCTCATACCAAAGAAATCATACAGAAATGTTTTTCATGCTGTAGAAGACAATGACCCATCCCACACTAAATTCACCATTTTCAGTAATTGGGCATAATAGGGAATTCTCTAGAGAATGCAGCTCATTTCCAGTGTCTTTGTGCATACATAGTTCAGTTGTTGTTCAAATATCTCTGACTTATAGCACGAACACACAGCAAAGAAGGCACTCCAAAGACTTAGCTGTCTGCCACTTTTTTCTCAAATCTCACTGCTTTACTGAATGCCTTCTCTCTCTCTGGCATGTCCATGCTCTCCTTTCACATATTTTGTTGGTTTGTTTGGGGGTTTTTTCCACGTATAACTAAATTACAAAAATTATTTATTTGAAAGCCAAGTATCTGCAGAAGTGACAATTTGAAGAGTTCGATACAGTACATGGCTGGCATGAGCACATTTTGCCTACCACTATACTTGCGAAGTGCCAACTTCTCCAACTAAAAGCACAGAGACAAACGGGCAGGTTTTAACATCCAATGGCCTGTGGTTCCTCAGCCTGAACCATACAGTCAAATGTTGGTTACAGCTCCACTGACAGGGAGGAAACCTCAGGACAGATCTGTAGCAAGGTGTGAATTCGTGCCTCTGGTCTAGGGTACCGTAGTTAAGGCAGTTCACTAACATCCCATAGACATCGTAAGAGTATAAATTAGTATTTTCAGTCTGAGGAAACAACATTCTTGAATGAGATCTACTTCTTGATCATCACCACCCTAAGAGAACTTTTCCTCCATTGGACTGTTTCGGAGTAAGAAATTAACCTCTGAGATTAAAGTGAGAAAGTGAACTGCATATGAATATATCAAAAGAACAAGGAAAAGAGCAAGCATCTGGAAAAAATCAAGTTCACTCCTGCTTAGATTATTCCAAAAAAAGATTCTTAAAAGTTTTATTGGGCACCTGAGAAATGTCTCACAGTCAGGTTTTTCACCTGGTGGAAAATGTTGGAGGTGCCAGTTCCAGAACAGCCATCAAATCTATCACACCTACTTATTTTCTTGTTCTGTAGGCAAGTAGTGGATTGATATTTCTAGAGCCGTCTCATATTTGCTACAAGTTTCATCGTGTTCTCTGTTTTGTGGCCCCACATTTGCATCAGGATCTATTTTATCTCTGCAGTACTGACAATAGCTAAGTTGTCTATGTGAGGCAAATTATGGACCATCCAGGTACGTGAGCAGATCAGGCATTCATGTTCTACCTCTGTGCTTCAGCATGATTTCAAATACTGGAGAGCTCAGTAACATAAACTGACTGCCTAAGAATTTCTAGGCAGAGATGTAGTTGCCAAAATTTTAAAATATCGTGCCTGAGAAACTACCGTGGTGTTAGTTGCTAGAAGCCACGTTATTTCTGTCAGATATGCAGAGATTGAGTGTGTTTGCCTTAGCTTAGAAAGTTGAACTCTGCCAATCAACTCCCCTCAAGCCTCCCGGCCCCCCACCCAGCTATTTTCATCTTGGGCAGGAAAATTGGTGCCAAAGTGCTCATTAACCTCATCTCTTTACCAGCAGCCTCATACCCGTTAGCACACACTCTCCTGCCCAAAGACATCTTCACAGATACCAGACCCTGACTTGCAGAATTAGTCTCCTCATTTTATGCTAGTTTCTGTTGGGCATCAAGGTGTTTTTGTTTTACAATTCAGCTGAGACACTTGAAGGTGGACATAAAGAACAGTTTTAAGACAAGCATTCTGGCTTGGCAGCCTCTATTCCCACTGAAGCAAAAGTGAATTTTACAGGTTTCACTGAAGACAGAGCTACAACAAGAACAAGTATGTCCAAGCACCTCACTCCAGATGTCTTGTCTTGTAGGTGAATGTTCTTCCCTTTAAAGAATATGCTTAAGGGGACTAAACATATATGTAGAGGGATTATCTCCTGTGACATCTGTGACATCTAAGATGAATGAATAGTGGGTACTTAAATTGAAATTCAAGAAAGCATTGAATGAGTCAGAGCAATTAATTCAAGGTCTGCCAGACCAGTTAGCCTATGACCCCTTAAACACTCAAAGAGAGGTAGACACAACATTTGAGTTAAATAATTATAATGGCAGTCTTACTACTTCCATTGATTCTAGAGGCAGCCAGGCTCTGTTAGTCTAGGGAAGAAATCTAAATCAATCATTGTCCTCTAGAACAGAGACATTGATGTATACAATCCCAAAAGATTCCTTCATCAGTTTGAAAAATATGTGGATGAAGTTCTCACCTCCTTTACACCCTTGGCAGACACGCTGGGTCTCATGAGATTTTACAGCTATAATAGAAAAGAATTTAAACATTGAGTCATAAAGACTACATCTGCATCTCTTTCCTTCTGCCTTCTCCCTCTTCCACCTTGCATTCTTTTCTGAGATGCTTTGAATATATACATACGAAAATTGCATGGGGATTGTTCTGTTCATCTAATTAATGTTAGCATTGCAAACTAAAAATAAATAAATTAAAAATGTACAAATTTGTGTTGTACCAGGAAATCGCTTTTCCTTTCCTATACCTTTTCATAAATCTTTTTTGTTTGTTAGCTTTTTGTAGCTTGGATTTTTATTCTTTTTGTCTCCAGGAGAGCATGTCCTATATACAAATTGGTACAACAAACCCAAGCAGATCCACAGGCAATCATTTAAGGGAAAATGTTTGCCTTATACATATTCAATGACAAACCAAAGTGTTCCTGTATAACAGCTACATAATATATATTTCAATAAATTATTTAAGTGTGTATTTATGTAGAGGATCTGAACAGCACTAAGAGCACCTTTCTGATGCACAGATGGGTGTTCTAGTCTGGAGAAGAAAACAAAACTGATTTTGCTAAGTAATATTCTAGTAGACCAGGGCTGCAAGTGTCATCACTCCACACCCTCTCCCAAGGACAGTTATCTTCAAAGCTACTGAGGGACCGACGGTGCCCTGTGTGCTGCCAAGGACACTGCTTGCAGAGCAGCCTGTATTTCCACTTCCCCTTCTCTTTGTGCCAGGGTATCTATCTGCATCTTCCTTGCCCAGCTGCCTGCATCATCATTGCACTTGGTGTCACACAAGTGATCCCTTCCACTCATGTGCCCCCAGCTCTCCCCACTATCACTACTACTTTTCTCAGAATTAAACCATTCTGCATGTCAACACGTTCCATAGGGAGGATGGCACAGATATGATATAGATTACAGAACAGCTATCCAAACTGACTGCAGGATGTTGCAGCTGATGACACTTAAATAATAATTAATAAGCCATGCGTCTTTTAACTACATCCCTTCCATGATCTGTCCCAGTCTCACGTTCTTCTGACATCAGATGAACAAGACAGGCTTTATGATTTAACTTTGCTTTTTCAACTTTTTTTTAACATACAAATCCGTGACACAGATTTTGCTTCTTTCTGCCAGTCCCTTCTCCATTATTCAACATTAGTTAGAGAGATAAGACTTGTTAACTTAAATGTGTGCAGAGTAGAATATTTAGATTGATGTATAGAGATGTTGCTCATAAAAGCATGCACAAGGCCTTGACAAAATCATGCAACCTGTTTTCTCCAGGCAGTTAAAATATTTTCCAATTTAGCCAATGACTAGACTTATCCCCTATTTTATTCATGAAAACAGTGTCAAAATGCGAAATAAGGGCATTCTGCTTCCTCCCCTAATTTGAAATATCATCTTGAATTGGAAATGAAACAGTTTTTAAAAAACCTTACATGCCTCAAACTCATGATTTTTTTTTTTTTTATGCTGAGACATTTAATTCCCTCCCCTCTTTCAAACTGTGATTTTTTAGACAAGTGAGGTTTTTTCCAAATGCCCTCAACTCCCATGAAATAGTTCCAAGGCATCCTCTCCAGTTATGTCAATCAGTTTCAGGCAGTCTGCAAAGAGACATGACATTTCATAACAATGACATACCAGCCTGGGAAATGAGTGGTGGGAAATAAGTGGTTTGCTTAAAATAATCTCATTCGTCTACACAGATTCATATATACCTATATATACATATATATATAACATATTATCTTTCTTCAACTTAACCTAGTTAAATGCAAAAAAATATTAAAAAGTGAATTAAAAATTGAAAGGCTCGCTACCTGGGAAAAGATTCGGGTTTCACAAGTAATGAGTGGAAAGAAAAAAAAGTCTGATTTCTCTGCTGCTCATGGGTATTTTGATTGAATTTAACACATCTCAAGCTGCCAAAAGCCAATGCTACTCATATGAAGCAGTACTGCTTCTCCAATTAAAAAGTGGAAGCACAGCTGCTTCCAGGCAAGTGGAAAGGAAAGTTGGATTGAGTGGCAGCAAAAGAAGAGGAAAAAAAATAAATACATGTGCTAATTTCTCTGTAAGAAGTTTATTATTTGGTTGTTTTTGCAAGCAGTTGGCAGCTGTGGTCATAAGAAGCCAGGGCACAGGTGGAATGGCTGTTATCATGTGTTACCAAAGGAAACACAGGAACACTAACTCCTTCCCTGACTGCACCTTGTTTTTGATTTAACATTTTTACCAGCCTTGTTCCCTCTCTTTTTTCCTTTCCTGATGGGAAAAAACTGAATATATTGGACCCTTGTAGTTCACTTCTCAAGAATGAAAAAATAAACAGAAATTTCTTTTTGAGATACCTCAGGAATAAGATGTGTATATATGATGTGCATTCCTCCATGGTGTTTGATCAAATATAGATAGTTTAAAAGGGTAGAATCCAATCCAGCTGGAGTACTGGTGTTTTCTCATCCTTCCTATTGAACTGCTGTGCAGACTAGGTATAATACTAGATCATCTGTCGATACTGTGCTGCATATTTGACACAAGAAGAGCGGTGAAAAGCAGTAAAACTGTCTTCCATTGCAGGATAGTGCACAGACACGCCTAACATCCAATATCCACCACATGCAAATATTATTGTTGTAACATTAATTAGCATACTAATAAAACAACATAGAAAACAATCAGCCATCATACTCTTGTCCATTTTTCTTCAGACCTGTGGCCTTATGCAACACAAATAATTAAGTAAATAAATGCTGCAGCTTAAAAAGGAAACTTGCAAACAATTAAAGATGCGTACAGACAAAAAAGTAAGACATTCTCAGATTCTAGGCTATGTTAGACTTTGGAAAGCACACATTGCTCTGAACTTTTCCAAATATCCATAAATCATTATTGGGTCAGATTCTAGATCTGACAGCACAGCTTTTGGACGTATTTGAAAACCAGATGTAAGTTTTAGAGTGCATCTTAAGAGCTGAGAAATCCTCAGGTAACTGTGAGATACCAAATCACTACATATTAACTAAGCCAAGTTATACATGTGCTTTCATTCTTCACAAAATGTGAAACAGTTTGAAGAGGCTTAAAATAATCCCTGTAACTTTGCACTCCCTGTGGCCTGTGTACACAGAGTCTGTTCACATACAGTTTATTCATCTCTCCTGACCTGTAGGTACTTGTGCTGTGATACCAACTCTGTTTTCCAAAGCTGATTTTTAAACTATGCATATAAAGAAGAAAATAGAGCAAAGAATAAGATCTATACCACATAATTTCTGGTAATGAAGCTGGATCAAATATTGTCCCACCCTACAATGGGGTCAAGGTCCAAGAAGTAGACAATATATGTACTTCCCCTAAATGAGCTGTCAGCTGGACCGAACTTTCAAAACTGCTTAAATCACACAGGAACTTACACTGCATTTTAAAAATGTGATGTTACTGTCCAAGAGAGAGGGTTTTCTAAGGCAATTTGGCATTTAACACTGTAGGTAGATGTTGAGTGGGATTTTCAGAAATGCCCAAACACCATTTAAATCAATGGGACTGAAGTCAGTCCCACTGAAATCAATACTCAATCAATACTCAAATGTTATTTCGCAGTGACAGGCAACCTTTCCAATGGCTAAATGCAATAGGGTTGAACCCTGAGCCAAGTCTCCTATGCCAATGACTGTTAAATAAAATAATACAGAGTATTTTAAAAAAGTTCACTGCTCTCTGCCTTTCAGATGTACTTGGAATATTCTGCTTGCATGCACTGAGAAGAAAGTATTGGACAGCTTAGAGCCAGGCATATGGCTAAAGCAAATCATACTACTGCCATGTCAAATAGTTATTCTTAATAAATTATTTGTTATTTAAGTTAAAACCTAGACCAAATAACAACACAGCTCTCTTATCTGGAGGAGTAAAATGGCAACTCAAGCTTTGTGGAGCTTTGCTGTAAGGAAGATCAACAGCAAAAGATTTCTGCATAAGGCCTTTTAGGGTTAAAAGAGTGAAAATGTCATTGCTATTGTCATTCTCTTTTTTAATTAGATACATATCACCATTAAAAAACCTTCATTTTAAAAAACCAACAACCAACCACACACCAAGCAAAAAACCTCTAGCAGTATTTCTGGGTTTAATTCTATTTCTGCTTTGAAAACCAGATGAAAAAAGCAATAACAGGCAGACTGTACTGAACAAATTTATTGATAAGTAATATACTCACCCTAAGAAGAGACTGGAATTATTTCTAACTTTAAATGTCATTATGAAAAAGAATATGATGAGAAAAATAAAATTAACTGAAATTAAAACACCTCCTACCCCCCCCAACTTTATGAATTTGGCTAGTATTTTGAAATAACTGGATTTTTCAGTTCACTTGCCTTGATATATGGCAACATTATTTTATTAGTAATAGGTTTTATGAATACAATTATTTTTGTTTGCTGAAATGCCTAAGGTTTTCTTTGGTTTGATCTAAACCAAAGTTCTGTTCCTAAATTTTCAAATCTATTATCAAAGTAAAAAAAAATAAAAGCTTGAAACCCCAAAACACTATTTCTTACCCTTAGCTAGTAATTCATAGGTAAGGGCCAATTTTTCAAAAACAATTGTACACTATGAAAATCATTGTTCACAAATTTGAAGGCTTCATTCTTAAGGCAACACATAGAAATGCTGACTTGAAAATACCTTGTCTGAAGCAAACTCTTACAAGTAAATTTTCTAAAGTACCGTGGTGGAGTGATGCCCAAACTTCTGAAGAGCAGGTCCTATGCATTCAGTTTATGGACAGTCACTTTCAGATAAAGAATTTTTACCAACTTGAAAGCTGACTGTTGCAGACATATATTGTATGTCTTGAACTGTCAACAGGACTTGCTAGAATCCTGACAGAGCCAAATGCAAATCTGGCTTAAGACCCACTCTTAGGAAACAGAAAGATTTGCTGGTGAAGCTCCTTCTCCTTAGAGATCCTTCCGGTACAGATGTGATGCTTATCGACAGGAATGCCTCACCCGTCCCTCGGATGAAACAAGCTCTACTGGCAGGAGGATTTGACGTTTCAACTAAGAGTATTCTAGGGAATCTGTCCTAGTAAAAGTGTCACAAGAAATAAATTACGCTACCAGCTCACACAACTGTATTAACAAAAGTTGTTAAGATCTGGCTTGTGCAGAGCAAAGGATCATTTGGGCAGGGGCAGAAGAAGCTTTTGAGATAACTTCAGGTGAAACTAAGCAGACTTCAAGAGCTGTGACCTGGTGCTAGGCAGAGCTGCATGTTTTTTCTCTGCGAAGCGAGGAGCACTAAGGCTTCATGCAACTTCATTAGTGCTGGGATTACTATCTGACCTTGCTCGCCAATCTGAAAGCAGACTCAGACCCTCACTGTTCATCATTACAGGCAAGGTGTTACCAGATTTAAATAGGTACCCTCAAAGGAAAAGATCAGTACATCAAAGCATTATCTCTAGTTTATTTAATGTGGAATGGCCAAATGGCAGGCCGTTTTCATGTTTGAGGCTAGAACTGTAAGCAATTATATCTGTACCATTTTAACTGATACAGGCAAGCCTGTATACTTACCAGGATGTCTTTCATCCTGTTTAGTTTATATAGCATTATCACCCCTAGCAGCTCACATTGCTTTCACAGTTTTCTAATGTTTTATAGACATATCTTGTCTCTAGGGATGAAATGAGGTACAGAAAAATAATAGTCAGTCCCATCTAGATGTGGGTATCTGCCTTTATCTGCTGCTTTAGCACTACTGTGAAATACAGGCTACTTTTACAGCTTAAGAAAATATCTGTATCAAAGCAACACAACAGTAAAGCAGCAAAAATACCGCATAATTCCAAATTCCTGCTAAGCCAGATCTGAGAAGATATAAACTCTGAAGAGATACACTAAAATAGAGCTAAAGAGAACACAAGTAAAAATCTTCTCTGTGGTGTCTGACTGTGGATTTATTGTTGCCCCATGGCTTGGGAGGCCTGCAGAAAGCTAATATTATTCAATCTCCATTCAAGCTAGCTCTGCAACCAAATCTGAGCATTTTCCTTCACTTAGCACCTGAAATGTTATTAGCTTTCACTGAAAACCTCTTCAGGGGCAGCTGTGGTGCCTCCTTCCCTGATGCTGCGTCCCTCCTGCAGTGTGAAACACAGTCTCTCCTTCCAGCTGCTCAGCCCTTATATTTCCCTTCAGGGACCATCCTCCTTGCAAGGAAGGCTAAATGCTTTCTCTGCAGGAGTACTTCAAGGGAGTTTTGCAAACCAGAATTGTGACACCCATGGCAGAGCGGCACACAGCCCCAGAGAAGGGTACTCAGAGAGCAGGGAACTCTGGATGCTGGTGAAGAACTATGTTTTTCCACATAGCTTTTAATAGCATTTCAGGCATGACTGATGCTGTCTAGTACCCAAACAATACCTTCTGGAGTAAATTCTCCTGTATGGAGAATGTTCAGCAGAGGAAAAGACGGGGAGAAGATGAAGTATTTGCTATGGTGAGTGATGTGTTGCCACCAAGTGACAGCCCTGTTTCAGCTTTTATCCAACATCCTAGAGGACTCTCAGTTGAGGACTTTGTTCTGTGAGAATGAGAAGTAATTTGTTCATGGGAGTAACAGCAACAAACAAGCAACTGCTATTCAATATTTCAAGAATGGTTCCCTCTCTTTCTCCATGCGACTTGATCTGACCCCAGTGACACCAGTTACAGAGACTTCAGCTGCCAGAATGGCTTTGGACTGTGGATGCCTTTGGCTTTTATATACAGATGAATGCATAAATATGTTCTTCTACTTGGGTGTGTATCATTTGTGTGTGGTAGGTTCTGCTGTGGGACAAAGCTGCCTATTGCTCTCTGTTCAACCTAGCCTGTCCTCAACTGAGTTTAGTGGGACATTTGATTTTCTTTCTCCTTTGCCTACTTCTCAGTAGGAGCTGTGGTTTCAGGATATGAATCCAGGAGGCTGACGGCATATCTGGAAGATCTAAACCTAACATAAACTAGGAATGAGCAAATGTAAAAACCTAGGTGGATCAGCAGAGATCTATGGATGATTTTGCAAAGGAAAGGGTTGTGCCTTCAAGTATAGCAACTGGAAAAAAAGAACATTTTACGTTATGGCTTGAAAAGTTTTCAGTCTTGAAAAGAGAATTATTATCATTAAAAAGAAGGAAAAAAAAGGTATATGCTTTTTTCAGTTTAGAGGTAATGACTGTGCTCTGTAGAAATACTGGTTCAAGACATGTAACAACTAAAAAGTGTTCTCAAAAGCACTTATAAGGGATGTGTCTCCCATGTATTTTATGTAGCAGACTGACTGGGATGGGCTACCTTTTTTCCTCAGGAATTAATGACCATATGACTTGTAACACAAGCCAGCACTTCTGCAGCACAGCTTAGCACTCTGATTTCTCCAGACAGGAGAAATTAATCTTGCTACACACCTCTACAGGGGAAAACTCATCTCTCAGTCACATTGTTTTTAATGTGATGGTAAATGCAGTCACATCAACTTAGATTGCTTCAGAAGGCACCTGATGGGAGGTGGGAAACTGGAAGTTTTTTCAACAATGAAGAAAAGAACTAGGATTTTTCAGGCCTAAAAGCCTGTATTCTTATTCTTCTGCAATGGTTTAATGCCATTAACAGATAAGCACTGAAAGTTCAAAACTTCTTTCTTGGGGCCCAATCCTGAGGCATCTAAGGCAAAGGAAGTGCAAAATTAAACAGAATGGAGAAAAATGGAATTTTCCTAAGGGAGCCACAACACATGGATGTCCACTTGAAAAACTAGTCTCTTAGGGAACACAGAACTTAATTCACAAAATTCTGTTTCTTTCTCATGAAGACTAGTTCAATGCATGGACAACAAATTGGCATGTGGCTCTTTTATGCTGGGTTTTACATTTGCTCTTTTTTAATCTCACTCAGATTAGGAATGAATTTTAAGATAAAGTTATATCTCACCACCTTAAACAAGTTAGTGGCAGACCAGCGTTGAATGGTAGTCCCTTCCCTTCCCTTCCCTTCCCTTCCCTTCCCTTCCCTTCCCTTCCCTTCCCTTCCCTTCCCTTCCCTTCCCTTCCCTTCCCTTCCCTTCCCTTCCCTTCCCTTCCCTTCCCTTCCCTTCCCTTCCCTTCCCTTCCCTTCCCTTCCCTTCCCATCCCTCTGAAATTCAGCTCTGTGCTGGGCTAGGTAAGTTCACTGGCAAGACAGCTAAGGTGACCAAAAAAAGCGACAATTTTTCTGCTGGCTTCACAAGCTGAACCAGATAAAGGCCTGATGAGCACCAGACATGACCCAAAAGAAGGAAGAGGAAGAGCCTGACTGAGAGAGGAGAGCAGGCAAAAAGAAGGACCTCCCTCTTGGCAGCAGTGAGTTGTTAACCTACCCCAGCTTCACCCTCAGAGAAAGGAATGTGAAAAAGGGCAAAGTAAACAAAACAGCAGCAAGGTTTTAAAGGTGCTGGTGGAACATGCTGACAGGGGAAGACAGACCTGGCTGGGTTATGATGACCTGTTGTTTTTCACCCTGACTCTCACACTTGGATGGAGAAAGCTGCTGAGAGCTGCAGCCTCAGAGAGAACTGGAGGAGGGGAGGGAGAGAGGAGGAAGCAGGAGGGTCTACTCTGGCAACACTGATTCTGGATAATTTCTCATATCCTTTGATAGGGAAAATAGCCTCTCTAGGGAAATACGGAGCTTTTGATATTTGATGAAAGTTCTCATGAATATTTTGTGACTCCTATGACATGAATATAGTGACTCCTATGGACAGGAAATGTCTTATGGGAAGCAGAATAAAGCAACTTTTAGAGCAATCGTCATCATATTTCAAGCATTACTAGCCAACAGGATTCTCAAGTTACTAAAAATTTTCCTCTGGCTAATAAAGAGCCTATTAGTGAAGTATTATATTATTTGTCAAGAATGCGTTATAACACTGCCCATGCCTGCCTACATGAACTAGAAAACTACAATGAGCAGTTTGCTAGTGAGATTCATATTTAAATGCTGTTCTGTTGCTTGCAGCCTGGGACAATGGGTTAAATAAAGTCTCGCAAAGGAAGACACACACAACCAACCATTCAGAATCTGAGCATGGCGTGGTGTAGCACCAAGGTGGTTTGTAGTGTTGCTTCTAGAGGCAGCACTGTGTAGAAGCACTTGCAACATTCTGCTCTGGAGTATCTTAAATCTCCATTTACTTCCCCTTTATGCCCATCTGTTGTTCTGCATCCTGGTGTGTAATATAGTAACAGAACAGAAGGCAAGACCAATATCCAGAATACAAATATTTATTCTTCAATCCAGCGATCTCCCTCTCTAAGCTTGTACACTTTCATTAAGCGTCATCTTCCTCTCTCTGCACCGCTGTTTGAGAAAATGCAACCACGGGTATGTTTTTGTTGTTGTTTTGCATATTGCCTCTCAGCTTTAGCTTAGACATAAAAGGTATTGTGTAACAAATATTTCACAGCAGCTCATCTCCTGCTAGTGCAACTGCAAAACCAAAATACACAACACAGGAGAAATACAAGGTTATAAGCTCTTTTAGAGCTTTTCAGAACGTTCGTAAGAGTTTTAGCAGGAAAAAAGCATGACTGATCAAATTATTTGAACACTGTCACTGAGCATGACAGCACATGACTTTCAGTTGTCTTGTTATCTAGTAGAAAGGATTCAAACTGGTCTGGAAAGAAAAAAACAGGAAGATAATGTGGGAAATCAAGGTTCATCCCATGAGCTCCTTAAAGGACTGTGGTCAGACAAGCAAGGATGTGCTACTCCAGGATTTTTTCAGGACTGATCAGTTCAGAGAACGCTTTTTCTGAAACAGAAGAGGGAAGAATGAAAATGTCACTTCATCAGACTGATTACACCACTCAGCTACAAGAAGGACAACTGTGATATAGTCCCTGCTCTGATTAGTGTTAAAATTGTAATGGATCTTAAATAATTATTAAGGAATTATCATAAGGGAGTATAATTAATACCTATTATTTGTAATAGGTATCATGCATGTGGATGCATTTGGGAAGGTGAAATCATCAATCAGAGGTAAGATTCAGATTTTGTCCTCTAAGTATCCAAATTAATCATTAAACCCTTTCAAATTCAGGCATCACACCTGACTTTAGTCTGTTTCTGGAGGCGTACGTTACTCATTTTGTTCTATAGTCTGCTGCCGTACAAAGGAGATGCTGTCTTGAGAATCATCAGTGCCTCGACATGGCCTTGTCTGACCCATCTGGGAGTGATGAAGACACCCATCGTGTGCCCTCCACAGGCGGGAGCTGGCTGGGGGCCGAGTCCCTCTTGGCTGGAGCACAGAAGGCAGTGCAGGACTAGCCTTGCAGGAAGTGGGATGGATGTGTGGTGGTTTAGCAGGAATTTAACCTCCAAACAAGCCTCTCCCCTTCTCCCCACCCCTTCCAGTAAGGAAGGGACAGAAGCAGAGACCATGGTTGAGATAATTTACTGGAAGCAAAGAGCAATGGAATAAGAAACTCACAGTAACACCAGCAATATTAATAACAAAAGTATACAAAAAGAGAAGGTGTTTTATCCTCAAAAAAGGTGTTCACCACCAGGAATAAAAACAAGATGATGGACACTCCCTGTAGGTGGCATCTTGTTGGCCTCCCCAGACAAAGATACAATGGCGACTATTCCTGCACACTGTGCCGTGTGGCAGCCAGGAACAAAGGCACTTTAGGGACTGTTTCTGTGGCACCCTGGCACGTGGCCATCAGGAACAAAGGCAAGATGGTGAGGGAGCTCCCACAGCTAGTGTTCTGCCCCTCCCAGGCCAAAACAGCGAAAAAAATGACAAACCCCCAAGAGCTACATCTTCCAAGTCTGGCCGTGTTGCTGCTCTGGTGGGTTCAGTTTTGCACAGGTGCCTGTTCCACAGTTCTACTGCTTCACCATGCTGGAGGTCAGTCCCACAGGTCGCCGCTCCTTTCCTACTGCTCCACTGCGCTCCTTTCAGCTCAGCTTGGCAGGACTGGGCTTCCTCCAGCTGGACTGGGGGTTGCCCACACCAGTCCATTCCCTGCTGGTGCTGCCATCCAAAACCTACTGGATTTTGGTGGTGTTTCGCCGCTTTCCTTTCAGCACCACAACCTCTAACCACATTATGGAGAAAAGCGCAGAGGGACCAGATCCGCAGGGGCGAATCCCAAGAGTCTCACTGCTGGAGACTGAAAGAGGCAAAATGGTGCCCGCTATGAGGGTGGGCTCATTTCCCTCCCGAGCCACGCCCCCGTGATGACGTAGTGGTGTGGCCTCAGGCAGCCACGCCCCCAGCGCTGCGCTCCGCCCCCGCAGCGCGCAGGGCCGCGCTGTGCTGGGTGGGGCCGTGCGGGGCCGGGCAAGGCACGGCAGCAAAGCCCTGCAGAGCTGGGCAGAGCCAACGTGGGCGCAAACGCTCCTGCAGGCAGCTGAGCCAGCTTGTTCTCCAGCACTAACCTCATCCGTGGGACGCTCCAGCAAAAACTAGAAATCCTGTTTTTTTCTTTAACATAAAGCCTTTTTTGGAGCAGTTCGCAATAAAAAATTGATGGTCATTTGCTTTTGATTAAACACTACGACACCAAAAAGCATCGATGGAGCTCATAAAGCTCCAGTATTTCAGGGCAAATACTTTTGTCCATTCTCAGTGTTTGATCGCAAGAGTCATATGAAAGGGTTACTGGAAATACAGCAGGCTACAATGGTGAGAGCTATTGAATTGTAAAATTATTTTGTCTTTTCAAGCCTGATAAAACCTGTGGTTTCATTCAAAGTTTCATTTCTGGCTTCCTTGCATGGGTCAAGAGCTGCTTCAGGGGACACAAGGCACTTTCCCAAGGGCCAGGTGTATCCCAGGGGTTCTCTGAGGAGCACCAAAGGGTGATTCGATTCCAATTCAGCAAGAAGTTTCAGCTTGAAAAGAAAAGAATAAATTTTCAGTTTAGTCAGTTTTCCTGATGCAGGTTTCTTTTCATCCTTATATTTGTCACAAATCCACAAACACCTCACCCAGTTCTGAGAGCAATAGAGAGTAGTTTTCCATTGAAATTTTGATCATACAATTGCACAAGTATTGCAAATGGTCAGCTCCTTCTTTTTCACATGATTATGAATCAAGCATGTTCTTTTCAAGTAGCATGGACACAGACATCAGTAAATCAATCTGGACATATTAAAGGGTAAATCTTATTTATTCAAATATTAACTCTTTTCTCTGTGTCCAGCTTCTGGCAGATTGAAAGATTAAAAAAAAAATCACATATCTGAAAAAGCCAAGTTGTTTTAAAGCTTGAGAATTATTATTTTTTCATGTCTCCCAGGTGTCTGGATTGAGCAGAGATTTAGATTTTGCCTCAGAACTGTTGTAAAATGTTAATTTAAGTGAACTGCTATATTCATGAACAAAGAGACTTTTTACACTCAGTGACGTGGGTCATTAATTGCACATCTCATTCATCACAGACCCTTACCAGAGAAAACAAAGAACAAGAACAAAAACAGGACTCTGGCTTTGTAAAAAAAAAAAAAAAAGTAGTTTAAGGAATCTGCATTTAATCAAAACATGCAAAACAATCTCCAGATACTGTCTGGCAAATTTAGGATTTGCAGAGCTGAAGTGTTCATTTGCTTGGCTATAAATATTACGTTGATGAAAGACAGTCCTAACTCCGTCTTCCACCACTTCACTTCTGATAGGGAAGTTAAGATTTTATGTGTTTGCTTAGAAACCCATTAGATCTAACCTTTCCAGGAGAATTACAAAGGGGAATGATAAATGACCATGTATCAGTTCAGGGGAGGGAGAGGTTTCATCTGGGGTACTGCAGGGGTAAGTACTCAGTCTAGGCATATTTGATGTTATCACTCATGATGTAGCATATAAATGAAAATCAAAGATTACACTAAGGTGGGAGGAACTGCTAATGCTAGAGAGAAAAAAGAAAATTTAATATGACATCAAGTGGTTAGGAAGACGAGCAAGAAAATAAGATTAAGAGTGGAAAAATGCAAGATATACCTGTGAGAAAACACTCCAAAGTGAGATTTAGTGGAAGGAAAAAAGCAATAATGCAGGGGCTGAAGTTGAGCAGAATATTAGACATACACTTGCAACAGGGAAAGACGACGACAACAACAACAACAAAAGCCAAATGAGCTGTTATGCTTTCACAAGCCTTCGCTCACAACTGTGGAATTAGTAAACCTTTTCCATATGAATTGGCAGCAAAAAGACATTTAGAGAAAGGAGATGATCTGTGAAGCGTGTGAGCAGACTTTTGTATAACCAAGTCAGAGGTTGGTGACTCTTGCTGACTCTTAGGTTCTGCAGCATCTTGGCAGAAATATTTTCGGCTACCTATGCAAGCATCGCCTCAGATCCCTCTACAAGCACAAATGTGAAGTCTGCAGAAGGAACCAAGAATTTGGGGTTAAAATTTTGCACAATGGCCTCTCTACTTCGCTGCAGAATTTAACCGTCAGTAAACATAGAATAGAAAAATACTGAGCTGCATACAAATAAAACTATCACAGATACATTCTGTTCCGTGGACTTAGCACAGCATGGGCTGTGCTAATTACTAATTTTTATTTGAGCATCTATATTGGGCTAAAAAAATATCCCTGCAGTTGAACACTCTCAAACTGCAGTGTTTGGTGGTGGAATTAGAATACTATTTTGAATGCAACTTCTTGGGAAAATATGGAGCAATAAAATAAAACTTTATACAGCATTTTATTATGTAAAACACAACACCTTCTGAAAGAAACATCACACAACAGAGAACAGTAAATAATAAAAAAAGCACAGGAGTGGGAGAAAAATAGTGCAAAACCATCTTTTAATTGATGACATCAAATGTATAAACATCACTATTGCAAATATTTGCTAAAATCTGTGCATTTACGGAGCAGAATATTTAGAATATAAACAATATTTTGTCCTCCTTAGGATTGGTGGCTGCTATTAAAAAAAAATTAAATCACATGAAGAATAATTTTTCTCTGCTCAAATATAAATTTTCACACTTTGTCTAAAATTTTCCACACATAACCTCCTGGTCGTGTTTTACACTATGTTACCTGTTTAATAACTGCTCACAATCAACCTGGGAGAATAACACCAATTTATCAGGGACTGAGCTCAGGTCTGAAAGACTACCAGAGAACACTATAAAAATGCTGCTGTTTGCAAGAGACCACTAGGAACAGTACGTTATGCCCTGTAAAGCAGCCAGGGCTGTTTTATTAAGGTCAGATGGCATTTGAAGACAGAATCATGAAGAAACATATTTTAAAAAGCTTTTATAGAATGGTCTTGTTGTGAAAACACCTTAGGGACTTAAGTGCATGCATACATATGTTACTTGATTTTATTTCCATGACTTCATATACAGTCACCCATTTACCAGTCAAAAAGTTTTCTTTCTTATCACTGCTGTCCCAAAACTTTACTGTACCTGGTATGGAACTCTGTGTTTCATACAGCATGAAAATAAATTAGGCTTTTGTCCATCTCACTGAATATTAAAAAAACCCAACAAAACCAGATCAAAGAACAAAGACTTAAAATATAGATTAAAAGAAAATATATACAAAGTGCATTCCTTTATAATTAATTCATTTTTAGGATGTTAATACAAGAATGTGTTTGAATTTGTGTCCCTTTGAAGACAGACACCGAACCCAGCAGTCCAGTGTAGTCTCCAAGGAGCTAAGAGAGCAAAACCAGGGAGCCAAGTTTTAATGCAGCAGGACCAGGAAGGGGGAAGAAGGGCAGAGCAGTACATTGGCACAGTCCTGTTTCCGATCTCCTTTCTCAAGGATACAGCTGTTGATCCTACAATCGGAAGTAGCCTTGCAGGAGGTAGACAATCCTATTGGTGAAGTCTTGAGTCAGACTTTCCCCCTTTTTTAGGCACATTGAGAAGCACACTTTACAAAGCTGGTTTAAAAACATGATGTAAACAAAAATGTGAAGATAAAAACCATTCTATAAGGTGTTTTCTTACTTAAAAGCTATACTTCTCACTTAGCTACTGTCCAAAGAATTGCAATAATTGCACCATTTTTTACATTCATTAGATTAAGATACCAAGCTATTCCTTAAAATTCCCTTGACTATGCTAAGGAGTTCTGGATTTTTAAGAATCAGTGCACTGTAGAACTATTCCAGCTACCAGACTAATTTTGCACTGATTCTCTGCATCTTCAAGTTTCCTTTCTGAAGTACAGTCAACAATACTGGAGTGACATGTCCAGCATTAATCACAATATTGTCATCAATATGGGAACATTGCCTCTAAGTTCATATACCCCAAAGTGGCTTTACATCATGCTGTTATTTCATGTAGATCTGGCTGTTTATAGTAATATCCCCTCCGTCTTTCCTAGTCCTAGAGGACGTTTGCAGGAGGAAATCCTATTTTGAGGTTGGTTTCTTTGTTCCTAGAAGCATGACCTGACATTCAGTTGTGTTACAATGAGCTCATTTTCCCAGCATATTTTATCAGTCCCTGTCGTTATTTTCTATTTACCTTTTATTTTTTAATCATTTGCTAATGTTACCAGCAATGATTTTATACTGTTGTTCCTACCATCACCAAGGACAGTGAATGTAGACAGAGAATAGGTCCCAGAGGGGCCCACCAGAAACCTCCTGTCGGACAATGATTTCAGTTTACAATTGCCTTTTACATTCTGTTGGTAGCTGGGCTTAACCTGCACAATATTTGCTGTATGTCTCGCATATACTGTATTATACCAAAAGATTATGGGAGACTAGATTCTTTATGGGTATTTGTTATTTCAGCACACTTTTCTTATCAATCCGCTTTGTGAATTTAACAATCCAATTTTTGACAGATCTATTTTCATGCAAACCTTGCTGAATGTCATTAATAATTACATTTTCAATTTTTTTTGTATTTTCAGATGGATTGCCTGGATCAATATTTTCCAGGTCATGCTATTTACCTTTTTGACAGTAAATGAAAAACAAATAAAAGAAACTAAATGCACAAGCAGAGAAAGATACCAGATAAAGACAAGGTGTATGAATTTACATTTAGGATTTTTTAAAAATTATCATTATAATGAGATGTTCAATTTCATTAACTGGTAAGACTTTATTGTATGATTTTTGTATTACAGCATTTTATGTAGAAGTAAAAATAAGATATTTTCATTTAGTTTTTGTGTTGCTGCTGGGAGGAATTTAATATGTGTGTACATATATTATTAAAGTACATGTATTATTTAAGTAGAATTAGAACATAGCACACATTTAACATCCATGTTTTTTAAATATATTTATTCTATTGGAAGAGAAAGACTGACAGTATTTGCCAGATGACAATCTTTACACATGATTTGTTCATGCTACTTTGGACAGGACTTAGAATTCAACTACAGTACACAAAAGGGCATTCAAAATATCTCTATTTTTATTAAGTATAACTGTTTGCCTGTGCTGGGCACCATGAGAGAAGAAAGAAATTGTTAGGAGCGTTTTATTTTCTTATCTTAAAGTACATCTGATTTAGGAAGTGTTGTTTGTAATTAATAAGTCTACAGCATCGAGAAGCTTCTTTACGCTTCATCACCTAAGCAGGACTGTCATCCTTGACTCCTTTTGGTTCTCTGCAGTCTTGAGATGGTTGCAAATCCCTCAAGAGTGTCATAACTCTGAACTGTACGTATTTGACGATTTTGCAAGAAATGGTCATAAGCACAGAGTGATTTACAGCAGCACTGTTGTAAGAATCCAGCTGATTGAATAAAGGTAAATATATCCCGTCAAGGAATTATTGTAAGGAAAAATTTATACATAGTGAACAGAGCATATGAATAGGACAACTTTTAAACAGTACTATTGAAAATGAAAAAAAAAAAAAAAAGGTATTCAAAAGGCATACTTTTAAATATTTGCAAAATGGAAATTAGCATTTTTTAATTTCCTCTCAAGAAATTTTAAAAGCAAAGTTTGTACAAGTATAAAGTTGGTTGTCAGTACTGGCATTATGCTACACACTCTTATAATGCAAGCAAATCTGTTATCACTTCTTCGGGTTAGTCACTGAGTTTTCGTACTGTTTTAAAATAAAATCAAGAGAAAAAAAGCTGCAAACCTTGGGGAAAAAAGCAGTCCTAAGCAAACAGGAATTTTTCTATTGTTTTCGATACACTCCAGAAGCAAACTTGGTTGGCCTTCATATTAGGACTTTATTTCTTTTCACTCCATTACTTTCAGACACATTTCAGATCACAGATTCAGTCACAGGGTCCCAGGTATGAGTGTTCTCACTGAAGTTACAAGTCACTAATTTTGCTTTGGTTCAGGACAGAAGGGAGGTCTCCTTGATGCAGGAAACTCACCCTTGCCTCTTTTGGCACTGCAACAGACTCAGAAACTAAAGTTTCAGATAAAGTTTACATCAAAATCCACAGACAGCAGAAATACATTGATGGTATTTTGGGCTAAAGCAAGTGGTTCCACTGCTGGTTTTTAGCATCATATAAGACATTGTTGAAAGTTAAACATGAGTATTAAACATGCCTGCAGTTCCAAGAATTCTTACAAGATTGCTTCAGAAATTTGCATTTTTTGAATTCAGTCTATCACAATTCTGTCACCAACCACAAGCTGAGACAGAATGACAGAAGTGTTTTAAGGTGAACTACTTTTAATGGGATATGGGTGCCCAAAATGTATGGAAATCTTAGTCAGTATTCTTTGCATTAGGAGCAAGTGGTCTTAGTATTTTGGAAAAAAGTGACACTCACGCAAATGTTTATTCCCAGTGAGCATTCTGACAGCACATTGGAGTTTGCAGTATCATACACAGTGGAAAAAAAGACCAATGAATCCATAAAACCTTATGTCTCAGTGCCTTCTGAAAGGCTTTATAGTATGGTATAGATTCAAATACAGAACGCAAAGATGTTATATCCTAGAAAGTTTATTCCCAAGTCAGAAGTCAAAAAATGTTTATAGTGCCAGTGGGCATTGAAAAAAGATGAATACAATCGAAAGCTCCATAGGCTTTTCCCTGCTATTATTATTTTTATTATTAATACTGTATCTAAAGCAAGGACTATAGAAAAGTGTGAGGGAAAAAAAATTCTTACCAGCTGCCAGATCATTTTGGAAACTGATCAGACATTTCCAGTTTGTCTGTGCCTTTTTTTTCCCTTTCCTTTCAACATAAAACATTGCAAAACATTGCAATTGTAAAGAACAAAGTGAAGGGAAGATAATCCCAGCCACCCAGAAACATGCCCTAGATCACATAGGAAGATCATGGAAGGAGGGAGGGAGAAGTAACCTCTGAGATGTATAGCTTGTGTTTTTAAAAGCAACACTAAAAAGCAAAGGACCAGAGACTCACGAACAATGAAATTATGACAATCCAGCTTGGGCTTTCTCTATATATTCAGATACAACTTAGAGGCACACCAGCATCTACTTCATCTGCCAGCTGAAGTGTATCATGTTACATAGCAGTTACAGCTCAAAATATAAATTAATTTCAAGGTCTTATGATCTGGGCAATTTGCAAAGAGATATCCCCAGCAGCTGAGTTACACAGGGGTGTCAAGACTTCATGTCATAATTATTACAGTTCCAGTGTCCAAACAAGCCAGGTGCCTCTTCAGAAGAAATAAGCATAAAACCTAGGGCCAGACAGACATGGGAGATTTGGAAAACAGAGAAAACATACTAGCATTTGGTTTTGGTTTTTGATGACTTTATCACCAATAGTGTCTGTTTCACCGGGACCTTTATCAGCGTTAGACAGCCAGAACCAGCTCTGGTGTGGCCTCTCAGGGTGATGATTGAAGGCAGCAATGGGGGTCTCAGGTTCCCCTGTGCTTTCTAGGGCTGGAGGCCTGCCATGCATTCCAGGAGAAGACCATCTACCTTGGACTGCAGCCATCCAAGGGCAAAAGGCTTCACTTCTTGCTGGTGACACAATTTCATTTCATGTTCTGTTGTTTCAGTGGGAAACAAAGATAGTTGCTATGGCAAGTGCCCGTTTCTGAGTGCATCTGTCTCACAGGGTTCTTGTCTCTCTCCGTCCACATTGTTGTTTGAAACTGTCTTCAAGAGGGGGACAGACAGAGGTGAGAAACCACTGCCACCTGCAGAAATCGTTAACTAAGTCACAAGCTCATTTTTACACAAAGCTTTGCTTGAAAAGGGCTGCATGGATCAGTCCTTCAGCAAACTCAGGAAGACTTCTGAAGGAAAACTGTTGTGGTGGTTTAGCCCGGGCGGTCAAGCGGTCAGCAGCAGAAAACTGCTTAATTCGAAGCTTTGTGGCAGGAATTAACCCATCAGCTTCTCAACCATCTCAAAGTAGGTTCCAAAGGAGCTGTAAAGACAAAAATTCCATAGGGCGTTGTGCTAAAGTGCAGGGGACAGATCAGCTTTTGCATTTTGACTCAGCTTGAGCCTTCATAGCTGGGAGCAAATCTTTCAACCTCTGTGCTTTTATTCTTATCTCTAGAAATTTTCTTTTTTTAGTCAGACTGGTTTTCAGGGAGACAGTGTCTGTCAGCAAGTACAGCATCATCGCTGATTACAATGTTACCAAAAAGTGGTATTGGCTAGAATTTCACCTCAAGATCTATACAGTTCTTTGGCAATAGACCTGTTAAATATTTGTGTTATGTTAATAAATACCAAAATATGTGGGAATTTAAAAAACAGATTTGATAAAACAGGAAGGAATAATCTATACTTGCTAAAATATGTACAATCTTTCTCTCTAGCTTATTTTCTTTCTCTGTTTACCACTTTGTGATGAAATGTATTGTAAACAGATCAACATTATTATTCCATTCACATTTTTCAAGTGTTAATAAACTTTTTTAATTTTGCAAATCAACAAAATAAAACTGACTTATAAAATCTTTCAGATTAAAAGATAAGGATGCTCAGCCTCACAAAAACATTTGGTTGGTTGATCTAGCATTAACAATTGTGTTTAGGAAACAATTTAACAGCTACAAAACACAACCTTGTAAGCATAAGGCATAAGTGTTACATATTTCTGCTATAATTAATTTCCAAATAAAATATCGCATTGTTGTACATAATAAAAATAAATAATAAATTGTATTCTTTAACAAAATAAGGTATCACAAATACTAGAGGAAGAAGGAGGGCCCAGGGTTTATCCACAAAATTAGGGCTGAAAACTTTCTGACAATAAAACCAACTGCAGAGTTACTTAATTGGAACCGCAGTTTGAAAAGAGATTGCTTGTATTAATAATTTTTGTATTATAAAATACAAATATTACTGGACAACAGCAAATTTTAGACAATTGCATCTGAATTGAGGCCAAGGGCTCTAAAAGTCTACTTTAGGAAGAAAGACAAGTTAGCTGTTCTCCCTAGCATTCCTTCCTTCACCCCAAGAAAATCCTGAAATAAAACATCACACACACACAGAGCTAAAACAAAATAATTAAAATCTAATAAACTTCAAGAGAATTGATTAAAATAAAATTACTGCAGCCTTTAAAAATGAAAAATGTAGCAAATCAGCCCTTGCATTTTCTTTTATGTAGTCTTGAGTACTTTTCCTAGGATATGAAGTTATGCTCATGGCTCTAATTTCTCAGGGTAAACCCTGGCCCTATTCCATCCCCTGGAAGACATTAATCCTCCAGAAATTCTCAGCCATCAGCTCCAATGGCTCAGTCATTGCCTCGGACAATGGTCTAAGCACTAGCACTGCAGACTGGATTCCATCAAGCTCAAAAGAGTGCAGACAATATAGTTCTACTCTACGGTTTTCCTACAGAAGTGATAGAACGCAAAAAAAAGAGTTGGACAAAATGTTTTACGAGGTAAATATTCTAAGGCATAATAGGGTTCGGCTAAAAAAAAAAGCTGTGTCCAAAAATGTACAGAAATATAGCAATAAAGAAGGACTTCTCAAAAATATGTGTTTCAACTCCTAAAATGCATATGATAATTAATTTTTCATTATAGCAAGGAATAAAAAAAGCAAATCAGGAAAGTAGGTAACATCAAATTACAATGATGTAAAGGCAAATTGTTAAGTATAGTAGGTTTTCCATGATTTAGCTTGCAAGACTTTCAAGTTGCTGTCTGTTTGCTGATCTTGTCTGTGAAAATTTTCATAGTTGGCCATTCTACACTGAGAATGAGTAATTTCCATACACACAATATTTATTTTAACTCAAGGAAATCTTGCTTTGGCTTCTTTAATTAACGAATTGTAGAATGTTCAGTTTCATAAGATATCATGTGGAGCCTGATCTGATCAACAGCCCTTGCCTTACACAATAGAGAAGCAGAAGCTCCACGCCTTGCATTGTATCCAAGAGTTTCACAGCTTTATGAAATCCCATCTCACCTACTGCATGTGGCAGAACCTCACCTTTAGGTTGGGTTCAAATTCTCCCTTTTGTGCACTTCTACGCGAACTATGTTTTATATTACGAAAATATTTGTGGAGAGCAAAACAAGAAGTGCTGCGAATCCTCCTGCCATGTGAGAAAGCTGCCTCCAGAGTTCATGGAGCATACTGAAACAGCTATCATGGATGTTTTGTAAAAAACCCAACCAAGACCTCTTGAATTGGCTAGCCTGTGACTGTGGCAATACCATGCCAGCTGTGCATAGACTGAGACGTGTTTCTGACCACTGGAAGGGTTCCTTGTGTGTGCTGTGATGCTTTCTACAGGCTCTCAGAGATGTGCATATGATCCATGTGGAACCTTAGCACAACTGTAGGGGATATCTCCATATATCTGCCTCATTCACAAAGCAGTTTCAAACACAGTGGCCCATGTATACCTCCCTCAATTAAATGATCTTTGCTAAGTATTTACAAAACATGTAAATTCAAAGAAAATCCAATAGAATACCCCAAGCCCTGCAGGCAATTCCCCAGCTTTCCACTGGTTCATAAATCAGTTTACAACAGCAGTTCCCAAACAATAGTCCACATCCAGCCAGGGATCTGATGATCTGGTCTACAGAGTGATGCCAATTTTGTCCTGTTTTTAAGTAAGTAATGATGATAAGGGTGCATGACAACTTGTGGAATAGATGTGGTCTTGGCATGGGTCTGGGAGCCCTCCACCTCTGCTCTCCAAAAAGAACAGTCCCCTTGTCTGTGCTGATAAATGGATCTAAGGGACTCACACCAGAACGCGATGCTGGGTTTCATCTCAGGAAGATGTTTTCCAGAGACCTGAGGGATGTGCCTCCTCCAAATTTGGCTGGCACTTGCATGCCTGTACACCCTGGCTGAACTGCAAATGGAAACGTCTTGATGGAACACACTGACAGGGAAAGCCAGCAGTGGTGGTTTGACCTGGCTCACTCAGAACATAAAAATTCATAATCATCCCAGAGCATGTGGAATCCAACAAATCATCTCCAGAGTTAAAATGTCTAAGAAGGCATTATGGACGTTACAAACAAATTAACAGACATAATCAGCCAGATCATCGGCTGGTAGAAGTTGGCAGAAATCCACTGTAGCAACATAAGTTTTGTAAAACTAACCTGAATTACGCCAGCTGAAAGACTTCGTTTACTTTTTCTGCCATTATGCACATGGAATAACCTGGGTAATTAAGCCTTTCTTGTTTTAGGTTTTGTGGGGTTTTTTTTACTTTTGATTTTTGTATGAATCTTGTCTTTATATACACATGCATGCAAATAAATTAAAGGGTCAGCTCTCTATTCCATCTGCTCTACAGCAAACCATTTGTTGCTCTTTAAATGACAGCTGCTTGGCCCAGGAACAAACTTGGCTGCCACTGTGCAACACCCATGTGTGCTGCTGGCACAGCAGCCCAAAGCCCCAGCTCCACACCGCCTGCCTGCTCCTGGCCAGCCTGTGCCCTGCCCCGGTGCCTCACCTGCCGTGCTCGGGGGGCAGCGCTCAGGTGTCACTGCAGAGCTCCCTTGAACAGGAAACATTTCCCCCTGTTGTTCATATTTTCCATGTTATTATAGCAAGGGCAGGAGGTCCTGGTCTACAACCATGCTTATGATCCAAAATAAGAATAGCATAAGGATCACCTTAGCATGTCTAGGACTAGTTCATAATTTCAGATTTAGGAAACTCTAAAAGCTCTACAGAACTGTAGCAATGGTGCCCACAATAGGGGGCTTATCAAATTTCTGCATTAGGAGCTCGCCATTAAGTTTTATTAATTAAAATTATCTGCTCTCACCCTCTTGAATTAATAAAATGCGGCTGGCATTCACCGCAATATTACAGGCCGTGGCTGTTCTGAAAATACAGTTGCTAGGATACCTTCATAATTTCATCCTCACGTTATACTGGTCTTTCAATTAATGAAGAAACATTCAAGTTACTTCTCAGCACTTCTATGCACGTGTTTGACCTGTGCCTTCACCCTTCTTGCATGACACTCCTCCATGTGTTTGCCTCCTAACCCCAGTGTGGGAAACAACAGAGTGACCACAACCATTTGCAAACTGTAGTAATGGTGCAACTCTTCTGCTTGGCCTTTTCATGTCTTTGTTAATATGAAGACAGAAAACCAGATGTCTTTACATCCAATATTCCTTCACGGAATGGACCTGAGAAAATAATGCTTTTTCAGGGGCAATTTTGCAAACCTATGCTATCCATTATCCATTTAAAACTTTTTATAGCACAACCTCAGCAGTATAATGCCTATTAAAGAATGAGATCCTGCAAAATTATATATTTCTCAAGGCAGTTATCTAATAAAATACATGAGGTATTCTCATTAGATAGAAGGAGGCAGCCAAGGCTCTGGAAATACTCAGTCCCAGGACTGAATTTGTTTGAAAGTCTGATGCAATCTGATAGACTACAATGGAAACTCTCCTTGGATACACATGCTAAGCATTATCCTGTGCAGGAACACAGCCCCTGCACAACACAAAAAGCCTGACAGTCTAAATGGAAATAAAGTAGGAAACAGGAATTATACAGACTTCTTTACACTGAATTTCACAAGCAAAGCAGAGTGTACACCCCTCATGTCATTCCCAGAGTAGGACTGGATATTCGGATAGTGCTCTGGCTGAATATTTAGTGAACACTGAGAGACAACGAATAAACAAAAGCCATACCTGCATTTCAAACTCTTTTTAACAGTCAGACCAACAATAATGTGAAGATCAAGTGAACAAACAGAGCAGCTACTGACACTTTCAGACAGATCACCACATCTAAACAGTTGATCTATAAATAGTCTGCTCACAGTATTGCAGCACATGCTGACCACACAGATGTGATCCTGCAAAGCAAGTACCAGAGATTGTACACAGCTGTTTTCACTTGGTTAAAGCCTGTGTGGTCTTTTCTCTGGTACAAAGAAATACTCTCAATTTTTTGAAAAAAATTATGACTTCTACTGCACGGACTAATAGATTTTTTTTGTATTAAATAGTTTCATTTTGTCCTGGAAATTATCAGTAGCTCAATAAACAAATAAAGGCTCTCAAAGAAACAAGCAAAGTCGTTTGCATAAAACATTAGGAAAATATTCCCAAAGCACTCCAGAAATTTCACAAGTTATTAATAATTTGACATTATTATGTATGATTTGTTGAACACACAAGCACGCTTGAGCAGACAGAAGGAACACCTACGACTGCCCAAGAGGCACACACTTCATCCAGGAGCCTGACTTTTCAGGGTGCTTTGTGTGAAGAAGTACTGAGTATTCTTGGCTCTCACTGAAACCCTGGGAAGCTGAGGAGGCTCAGAGCTTGCAGAAGATGTACAGAGCATTGCAGAAGATGCTCAGCATTTAAGAGCTCTGGGAGCTGTGGACCAAATTTTGGGTGATACCATTCTCTCCCTGGGAGCCTCAAGAAAAATGGTTTCAGTTTTCCTGTGCTATCTGGGAGCAGCTTTAACATTCTTTTGTGCCCATGCTGCAGTTTGGCTGTTTACTGTAGAGGAAAACCAGAACCTGACAAGAAGTATCCCGTGAGCTGCTCTGTGCTCAGGGCTCCCACTGCAGTGTCATCAGCTGGTGTTGTGCAGTGATCTGCTCCTTTCTGCCAGCGAGCCCCAGCCCATCAACTTGTTCTCTTGTGGGCTGCTTCTGAGGAGCTCCACAGCCTGTGTCAGTGTCCTGTGCGTGAGCATGCTGGGGACCACGCAGGTGGACTGGTGATGGAGCCTCCTGGTGTAGGTGGCTTCCCTCCTAAGGCATGGCAGAGGAAAGCTGCTGTCTCTGTGAGCTGTCCCAGCCCAAAGCTCTGTTCCTCTGTATGGTTGCTCAGGCCGAGCCTTCACTGCACATAATGCCAGCTCATAGACTCACTTTACATGAACACGTAACAGTCCTGGGGAGGACAAAATAGTGCTTTGATCTACATGATAAAAACTCTATTTGCTAGCAATTGGCACTTTTTTTTTTATCTCCTAGATGACAAAATCTTCCTCATCAAGGAGAAAAATATAAATGTGATTTCTGATTTCAGTTCCTGCAATGTAAATGAGTTGCACACATATTTGGCTTTCTTCACAAGATTCCACTTCTTGTTCTATTTGTTCTCTTTATTCTATTTGTATTAGGACATTGCCTTTCATTGTTATCTTCTCCACCCTCCTGTTATAATCAACTCTTCTGCCCTTTGTTTATGTCATGTCTATTTTTCTTTCATTAGATCTTAATTATGGCCTGTGACTATAACTTTCTGCCTTTGGCTGTTTACAGAATTGGTTTTCTGCCTCTCTCTCATACACACACTTCACTCCTATTCTCCCTTAGATCTCAACTTCTATATACAGTCATCACCTTTTGAAAGTGCAAAGCAGGACAATTAGTCATTGTAACAAGTTTTCCAAGGCTGGAAGGTCACATTACAACTCTTAAACTTCAGTGGTTTAGATGTTTGGAGATGCAATGTGAAAAATGTCTTTGATCTTTTTATTGCCTTGGTAAACTTTTTATGGGGCAATCCATTTACCTAGTCCATTAGAGAGCTCAATAAAATATTCCATGCACAAAAATACTGCACTTCACCAATTACATATATATATATATATCTCTATATATATCTTTGCTCTGTAAAATTTACACATACGTGCAAAAGTCTAAAATAATTTATGAATAGGAATTGTTTTACCGTCAAAGGCCACCATTGCAGAAAATTAGTTGCTACTTTATTTTCTCCTTACTTTTAATCCACAGTATTAAGCATTCTGTTTTGAAAGTTATGCCTCTCACTTACAGAAAATGGAGTCTTAGACTTGGCAAGTGTGCAGCTAATGGAATTTTAAGTACAAGTTAGCTGCTTGTTCGTGAAACCAACCAGATCCATATACTTCTGGTCAGCTGTTACCCTGTTTTTATGCCAAATTAGCCTCACAAAGGTGCTTCAGTTTGCACACACTCCATTCTAAAAGACCAGACATCAAAGATGAACACAAACTCACAACACAAACCAAGGCTGCAGCAGGAGTCACCAGTTCGGACTCCTCATTGCCAGACCCAATATATACATTAAAAGGATAAATGTATACATGATACTGGCAGTGTCATCTTCTCTCACATCCAAAATGATCTGCTTTTGACTTCTAGACAGCAGAAAAGAAATTGCTGGCAATTACAAAACCGTGGACCCTGTTGATGATAGCCCCTTTGAACTAGCTCAGCTCCTTCTGTCTGTGCCACTTCAATGACATGAAGTAATCACAAAGGCAGCTTCTCTGCTCACAGAAGGTTCCTCTCCCAGACCGAGTAGCATTTTTCCACAGTCAATGTAAGAAGTATGGAAAGGGGCAGAAACTGGATTATGTCTTCTCAGAATACATGAAAAGTTTGGTTTCACTCCTCAGATAGGACTTATCAAAGATCTGGGCTAATAAAGGATCCTAGGAGTGGAAGCAGCAGAGTGAGGCCAATGTGGAAGAAAATTTGCCATTCCTGCCACTAGTGTAAACAAGGGAAAGGTGGGGATATGATATTAGCAGGAGAATGCACTCACCTTCACTAGTCATCATGGCCCCACACATGTAGGCACTTTCCTGGTGGCAGCACCCATGGCAGGTCTAGAAGGGAAGTCAGGAAGGTCGTGGCTATTTTACTGCTTCAGCAATCATTTACTGTAGGCAGCTGCCTACTGTGTTTCTTTGGCGAGTTTGAAGTGAACAGAAGGGGATACAGCCTCAGTCAAACATCTGCTGACATCTTTGGAAGCCAGTTCACATCTGAGTAACATGATGCTTAAAAAAATTGTTGAGGTGGCAGAAAGCTATTGCTGTCCTTCTTGTGTACCAAGGTTCATTTGTCCCAGCCTAAGAATACAGACTTATTTTCCCTTTCTCAGCCATTGAGGTGATTGAATACTTTTCTCCCTTTCTTCCATGTCTCTCATTTTTGCCTTTGCTTTACCATCGTGCCTCCACTCCATCACAGGTCTGTTTTCCTCTCTTCTCCACCTTGACTTGTTTGCTCTACGGGTGGACCTCCATGTAAGCCCCCACTGCCCTGTGAGCTCACTCAGCCACTCTCCATCTGCTTCATGGGATTTCAGTCCTCCCAGGTTAGAGTCGTGGAGGCTTCCCAGCCCTCCATGCTAGAGGCAATTGTATGCATCACCATTCACTTAGCTCATGGGATACATCCTCTTTCTTCTTTCTTCCCCTGCTACTTCAGCAGTTGACCTGCATCATAGAGGCATGTTGGCTGCAAGAGGAAACATGGTCACACCAACAATCATTAAATTGGTTGGGTGAGAGGACGAACTGCAATTACCTCATGTGCTCAACAAATTTTAGGAGGCAGAGATCCTATGGAAAGCATGATATCTCAGCGAGTCACTGCAATTCACAGTGTTAGTGACTTAGAGACATGTGAGACTCTTATTCCCAATGCTGCCAGCATCATAAACCTTTACAAACACAAATTTACTAAGCAGACAAAAGGAAATAACAGCAGCCTAAAAAAATTATGTCTATTAAGCAATGTAACCTAACAGGTATACCTGCATCAGTGACCTAACTGCAATTTAAACCATGAAGATTCTGTGGTCCTGGAGAAACTAAACAATTCCCCAGTAAGAGCAAGCAGCAGCATGAGGCCATTAATTGAAGCTTAGCTATGGTTCTGCAGTACACACTGTAATCCCACTAGGCATCATGTAAAATAATTTTTATAAAGTCAGAAAAGGGTTTGAAAAGCTCAGAACCACAGGATATAAATATAAAATTATAGGGTAAAATTTTGCAATACTTCAGATACTATATAAATACATCCAAATGACCTTTGAACCTATTCTCTGCATTGCACTATCGGTGTAGGAATGGATGAACTCATTGATTTCAGTGCTTAAATTCATGTTCTCTCAAAAGAGAAAACAGAGCTCAGATTTAATCTAAGGAGATCATTCTCTGTGGCTGTATGTACCACAGTTGAGAGCATGTATACTAGATTTATCTCCAGTCCCCTTCAGAGGCAATATCCCTATAAAGGAATTACTTATGCTCAGCAGTAACATCAACATTTTAATTAATATAGACTGAATTTGATCTCTGTCAATCCCTGATAGGATCTAGTCAGATGAAAGATCTGGAGAAATGTACCAGTGTATACCAAATCAGTTAAACTGATTTTTGGTTGCAATTTTCCCTCCAGCTCTGCCCACTAGCACTAAAATATTATTTGTTAGATCTTTGGAGAAAATTTCAAGTACTGCAAGTGGCATTACTAACATGTTAAAACAACTAAACCAGTCAACAAACCTTAATCTATGTCTGTATCTGATATAGCAAGAGAAGTAGAGGGGTATATCTTGGTTTCTTTTCCCTTAAATCAAAAGCTAGACAGGTCAGAGTGGAAAAAAACTTCTGTGCGGAGCACATGCAATACCATGGCACGAGGCGAGTTATAAGCACTGTTCTCAGGCATCACTCTGCAAGAGCAATAGAGAGAAATCTATTATTTTATGCATGTTGAGTTCTAAACAAACTTTTTTTTTTCCAAATTTATTTAATGTCAATGCAAGCTTTACTCATTCTGGAAGTGTGCTTAGATTTTCAGAAGTCATCCTTGATTCCGAATTCTGTACACTAAAATTGCTTTTCTTTTTGTGCCTTGATATAGAATCATAGACTCATTAGGGCTAGAAAAGACCTCTAAGATCATCAAGTCCAATTGTTAACCTAACAGCCCTGTGTTCACCACTAAACCATGTCCTCAAGTGCCATATCCACATGCCTTTTGAACACTTCCAGGCATGGTGAATCCACTACTTTCTTAGGCAGCTTGTTTCAATATCCAACCACCCTTTCAGTGAAGAAGTTTTTTCTAATCTAAACATCCCTTGGTGCAACTTGAGGTCATTTGATCTCATCCTATTGCTTTTTACCTGGGAGAAAAGGCTGGCCTATGCCTGGCTACGACCTTCTGAAGAGGATGATAAGGTCACCCTGGACCTCCTTTTCTCCAGGCTAAACACCCCCAGCTCCCTCAGCTGCTCCTCACTGGACTTGTGCTCCAGACCCTTCACAGCTCTGTTGCCCTTCTCTGGACATGCTCCAGCACCTCAATGTCTTTCTTGTAATGAGGGGCCCAGAACTGGACACAGCACTTGAGATGTGGTGCTGATTCCGGGATGACGATCACTGCCCTGCTCCTGCTGGCCACACTATTGCTGACACAGGCCAGGATGCCGTTGCCTTCTTGGCCGCCTGGGTATATGCTGGCTTATGTTCAGCTGGCTGTCAACCAGCACCCCCAAGGCCTGGCAGCTTTCCGTCCTCTCATTTCCAAATCTGTAGCACTGTAAGAGGTTGTCGTGACCCAAGTGCAGGACTCAGCCCTTTGCCTTGTTGAACCTTGTGCAACTGGCCTTAGGCCATTGCTCCACCCTGTCCAGATCCCTCCACCCTGCAGAGCTTCCCTACCCTGCAGCAGATCAACACTCCTATCCACCTTGGTGTTGTCTGTGAACTTACTGGAATTCACTGTAAAGTGAATTCTTTCAGTTTTATTATTCCTGCACACATAAATAGAACATTGGAAAGATGCATAATATCCATCTCTTGCAATCAGGACTTAGGATGTGAAATGCTTCCTCAATACGATGTTCCATGTCATTCAGTCCATGAGATCTGACCATGAGTTAACTCTGAAGTGCAGGCATATGTCAGTGATGGCATGAGTATTGATGACTGAGGCATGATCTAGCCCATTTCCTAGTCATGACCTAATTCTCCACCACAGCCCTGAACACAGCCTCTTTCCATCACTACTCTTTCCCCCAGAAGTGAGTTTCAGCCTTGGTCTTAGATCTTTTCTCACCTGGGCAAAGTGCAGAGAGGATGATTCCCCTGTTAGCATCTTGCTGGAGACAAAGAACAAGTTCTTTAACTCCTCCGTAATTCAGAGACCACAGTTTTGTGGTAAGGATTTAGGAGTCTTACCCCAGTATTTGTGTAACAATATGAGGAAATTTGCTCTCTAAAACCAAGACAGATCCTCTATTCAGCTCCACTCCCACTGAGTTTCTCCCTGCTGGGTCCCCCACATCAAGCCCATTTGCAGTTCTTGAGACACTGCTCAGTCCTAATCCTGACAGAGATTTCTTTCTCCACATCATCTTTCCAGTGCAGACTCCCTGTACATAGCATATTAAGGCATTGGGATATAAAAAGGAGAATATCTGTACAGGCTTATGTCACCCTTTTCCCATTCATTTTGAGCCTCTTGCTGAACTAAAGGTACCCTTTATATCATCCAGCAGACATGCCACCGAGTCATCTATCCCACTATATGACCCCCCTGGCACTCATTCACTTCATCTGAAGAGGAACTCTATGCAGGGCAAAATGAATTTTAGTCCCACCCTCATAAAGATCCAGCACATACTGGGACGTGGTGTGCATGTATTTATTGATACAGTAATCATAGCTAGTCACATTCTCTTTCTGTGTATTTAATGGAGACATTATTATTCTGCCCCCTTTGCCTCATTATAATAAAATCTTACCTTGGATTTAATAACTAAAATAAATCTGCTTGAGTCAGGCCAAGAGCTAAGTTAGTATTCTTCCTAAGGACCATCTTAGCAATGCAATGGAGAGATGACACTCTACATCAGCCAGCATATGATAACCTATCTTTAATTTCTCTCTGCTCTGGTGCTATTATCTCTCCTCTGCCACAGCTGCATGTTGCTATTGTCAGTGGTAAAGACAAGACATCTCTAATTAGAGGGCAGGATAAATTGCTTTTATCTACTTTTAACATGCTTTTACATGGCACCTGGTACACAAGTCTTAGCTAGGCAACGATAATTTGAAAAGCAAATCACTGCTTGGAGAAATATGATACATTTTAAAAAGAAAATTAAATGTATAGAATAGCAGAATCAACATATTGGAGATTGCTGAGCTTTAAAGCTGTCAGAAGTCTTGTATTCTTATGTTTTATATTGAGTTAAAATAAGCAATCACAGTCTATATACCCAGCAGTTTCTCTCCCTCTGTCTTTCTGGATGATCCAAAGAGCAAGCTGTGATTTTGGAACTATACATGCAACACAGCAAAGGCACCCTTGCCATACAGCAACTGTGTCTTCTCTGATGGTAAGTCCAACTGAGCAGTTTTAAAACATGCTCTACAGGATCAGCATTGACTCATGCAGAATCATCCCTGGAATAAACCCATCCTGTAGAAGTCCGCATTACTGTTTTATATCATGCTTAACAAAAATAAAATGCAAAAATATACAAATATGCAATGACAAATGTTTATCTCTGGAGAACACAACTTATTAGCAAATGTTTCACCTGTTCTAATGAGTGTCCTGTTACAGAAAAAAAAACCCACAAAATATTAGCTACAAAGTTCCAAAAAGTACTGATCTTTTGGTGGCAGCAACTATCAAATACCAGTCAAAAATTTCAGCTGTCTGTTACATCTCTGAGTTCAGTTCACATAGCTGGGAGTGCATGACTGCTGTACTAAAACCACACTGTTCAATCCCTTTGCTCCTCATCAGAAAGTATCAAGTGCTCTTCCATGAAAGGCTTTGCTACAGAGACATATATTCTTTATAATGCACTGTCAGTTGGCTTCATCTGCACTAGCAGAGTCAGGCAGAACTCATACTTCTAACACATCCTCCAGGCTTTTGATTACACTTCCTTAAAAATCTGTTGAGCTTGTCTGATTGTTAGGAGCTTTCTGAGATGTAAAACTTCATAGATCCAAATGATGACTGGGCCAAATTATTTTATTTGCTATTTACTGCAACTTAGCAGTTTGGAAAGTCTATAGAAACATCCAAGAGTGACAGCTTGCAGAGAAAAGCTCAGTAGAGCTTCTGCTGTTAGTTTAATGAAAGGGAAATCTCTTTGCCTCCAGACTATGATTTCTGGAGGCCCAATTTTCTCCTGTGGTGGTGTGCTCATTACTAAACACGCTCACAGAACTGTAATCTGCAGCATGTACCAGTTGCTGTCTGTCAGAATTCCAAGTACAGGCTGATAAAGCAAGGTCAGGAAAAACATCGCAGGCTGGAATACAGCTGTAGTCACATTGCATGAGTTTCCATCTAATGATAACGTTGTAAAGGGTCTTGTTTTCCTTAGCTCACTTGCATGAAATGTTCTGCCAAGAGAAACCACTTGCTCTCTGTGTGCTTTAACGTACAAGCTAGGTAGCCTTTTATTTGAGCCCGGATTGGGTCGGAAAGAAAGAAAGAAAGCAAAGCAGTTTCACCAGGCCATACTATTAATTTCTCAAAGCCTCCATAAACTATAGAAGAGATGGTGTGCATGTGGAGCCACTCACCAGAGCAGCTGGGGTGCATCAGGTGCATCAAGAAGGATGATGGGAGAGGCAGTGCCACAGTGGTGGTGGCCTATGGTAGTAAGGAAAGCTTTGCAGGGAGGCTGAGTTCCTATTAATAACCTTGCTGATACTTAGGGCAGAAACACAATCTCAAGGAAACCAACCTTTCTTTCACCTTCAAAAGGGAGTAAATTTCAAGAACAGGTTGAGAAAAATTTCCGCAATCATAACCTGTGGCAATACATGAGGCAAAAAATGCTTGACTGGGATATCTTAGCAAACATTGAGCAGAACTATGAAGTATAGGTGGCAAGATACTAATAACAATGTTTGATGACTTATACAAATCACAGATTTGAAAAAGTGAAAATGCAATTCAATTGTCTGTTTCTAATACAAGCAAAATATTTCAAAAACAAGTTGAATACCACAATATTGCTTAGAAAGTCAAGCATTTAAAAGTTAGAAAATGCGTTTTCTGTAAGTTTAGTAATACATTCTCTTATAACCTCATCAAAAACCATTTTTGCATGGCATCCTGATTTCACTTAGGGCACGAAGTAGATCATGCTTCCTCAGTTAATGAACAGCTAGCCATTCTTCTTCCTCCTGTCCCATTTGCAGCCCCCTGATGCACACTATTCAAACAACCTTCGAAAATCAGAATGATAAATGTTTCTCCAGTGCTCATCACAATGTTATCCGAATCTTGTTTAATCACACTTATCTTCATAAGAGCCTTGTGAAGTGACGGAGCGGCTACTCTTTATGTTTCAGCTGGGGACATGAGGCACAGATAGTAACCCTAAAGTGTCTGCTGATGCTGCGTACTCAGCCTGAGACCTGTGAGACTGTGGGGTTTTTTTAAACTAGTTTGCATTATCTTGCTCTTTGTACCTACAAAACAAAACTGTTGTTGATGTCAGTTGGAGTGATGAGTTTTGAGCACACATGAAAAATCTGTCTCAGGTCAAACCCCTTAAAAGGCAAATTAGTGCAGAAGTTCTGCGTAGTATATCCTCATTAGAATCACTTGGGTATGTGTTGTAGAGGTGAGAACAGAATCTGCTTCTTTCCATAGTTATGTAGATATTAGTGCACTGATACACACACACATATACACAAAAATGTGCATATACATTCATTTTGTTTATTCTTTTTTTTTCCAAGGAAGGAGGTAAATTACACTATTACAGATAATAAGTACCGAACAACAGAAAACAAGGCTGGCAAGGATACCTGAATGCTGTATAATATTTGGCATAACACTGTTGCTTTGGGCTAATTTTAAATTATAAAGCTTTTCTCTGATTTCTCTCATTCTTTTAACGTACTGGTATTGCTTTCTTGGAACATGTCCCTTATATTTTTTCAGCTGACTTTGGCCTCCTTGAGGCATTTTTACCTTGTGAATAACTAAGTGAACAAAAGGATCAGATTAGATGGAAGAAGAAGCAAATTCAGCAATAGATAGCAACAAGCACTTTGCAGTACTTATCATCAGTGAAGAAGGTCTATGTCTTTTCCAGATAAACAAGCAAAGAGAAAACCAACATAAATACAGGGATAACCTCAATGAATTCAGTGCTACAGACAGAAAATGTGCTTTTTCAGGGAGCAGCACTGACTTCAACAGAACAACAACATTGTTCTAAACGAAGAATTGTAAGTGCATCTTCCTCATCCACTTGGACTAGTTTTTGTTCAAAATACATAAAATTAGCCAAGCTCTATTTGAAAACTCGAAGATGATATTTATGCTAATATAATATAATTCATAAATATGAAAAAGAGGGTTAATTTTTTTCTTCACATTTGTAATGTTTTAGGACATTGTTTTCCTACATGGATAGCACATGCACTGTAAAGACATTTATATTTGCTCTGCTTCAAGGTATCTAATACATAACACAGTAACATACACATGTAACTTGCTGGTATCTACATGCCAACGTAAAAAGGCTCATCGTCCTTATTAGATTTAATTAGATCCAGTCACAACCGCCAATTAAGCTGTCACTTTAATATAGAACCAAACGTATGGATCAGATACACAACTTTAATTGAAATTAGTCAGTCCTAGTTGCACTTTTTTTCCAAAAAATTGTCTTCCTCACTAAAAGACGTATTTGTTTTAGCTTTAACTTTTGCCAATTCACTGTGAGTGCTAAAAATAAAAATGGATAAATGCAAAAAGGAGATATTGTTGGAAAAATCAGAATATACTCTGGTCTGTATTATTTATGAGTGACTAGGGAGTCCAGGCAGAAGGGAAAGTTTGCACTTACAAAGCAAACCACATACCTTAGAAATATCTTGAGCTTTGAGATAGACACAGGATGTTTGTTCAGTTGAAACATACATATAAAAGCACGCAAAATTACATTTCTAGTGAGTTCCACATATAAAAACTTGTGTAAAATCCTGCAATAGAAAAAGCGTGATCCAACAAATGGACTTTTTAATGTCAGAGTGATTCTCATACAAAGTCCTCTCTTAGTGACTCTTTCTGGCATGGCAACACAAAGTAAGAAAAATATCAATTTTGAAAAATCAGAATTCCATCAATCTAAGCACAGTTCAAATACATCTGTTGACTTTCAACACCAGTGTCTAAACTGAATTTGAGCTTTTCAACTGAAATTAACATACTTGGCTGGCAGCACCCCCCCCCCCAAACAAACAGAATCCCTAACACATAAAAATATCTATCCTCCTATCTACTACATATTTTAGAAGGCACATATCCACATTGGCTGTGCTCATGCTGAAATGAGTTGCAAACAAAGACTGGAAAAAAATCCAGCTCTTAGTAAGAAGGCTTACAATTTTTTCTTTCTGAGTAGAATCATACCTTTGGTTATAAAGTGCCTCTGATTTACAATGTGCATCAAGCTGATGATTCACATTCTTGAAGAGCATTTTCATGACAAGGCAAGGGCACAAGTATTAAGGTGTCTAGTGCTACTCGCAAATGGGGTGATGGTGGACTGTTGATGCTACTGTTCATACTGATTCAGCTCCTGTGTTACTGACACTACGAGCACTGTTTTCAGCTCAGGTAGAACCATTAATCCAGAGATAGCAGCTTTGAAATGGATCCAGGCACAGAAAACTGTAGACAAATTCCCTCATGATAAAGAAGGCTACACATATCCATCTTCAACTTTTTATCAAAGAACGATAAAAAATCAGGTCAATCTCATTGCAGCAAAGCAGGAGGACAGGGCTTTTCTAAGAGGAAAGTCTACAGATTGAAGAGGTATTTCTTTTGTTCCCTGCTCCCCAAACAGCTTCCTAAAGTGGAGACACAGGGAGAAGATGACAAGCAGGCATAGAAAAGATTTATTCTGGTCAAGATTCTGAGCCATCCATCAATTGCTCACATGTAGCCTAATTTAGGCACTTAAGCAAGTGAGGGAGGAAAGTGGATGAGAAAAGGAAATGGCTTGTTGCATTCAGTATTCCGCCAAAAGGCTATTCATGTGATGGAAAATAATCTCTCTGATAATCTTTTCCCCACATAGTTTGGTATGCAAAATATCCATAATTTTTATAATAGAAGCTGACTTTTAGGTATAGTAAATATTCCAGCCTCAAATCTCCAGGTTTAGTCTAAAGTTTTACCTTCTCATATTTCACACACATCTCCCCTCTCTTTGGCAAGTTTTCTGGATTTTGGGACTGTGAATCCAATCTGGACCTGGTTGCTCGGGGTCCTCCCTGTGTGTGAGCTGGAGCCATCAAGCACTTTTTATGGATCTCTGATCAGTCTTTTCCACTGTGAAACGCATTTGTGGTTTTCACCTTGTCAAGCTGTGTCACAGTAGGTATCAACCACAGTTCATGCTGGGCAGCAGAAGATTTACAGGAGAATGGACTCACGATGTTCCCTCTCTACGGCAGGACACACCACCACAGTCCTGGCTGCAATGTGAAAGCTGGTTCATGCTCCTAGACAAGGGAATCTAATCCCTTAATAACTTTCCCAGGGCTAGACAGTGGTGTCAGTTTTTCTCTGTTAGCTTTCCTTGAGAATAGCAGAAACAGACAAAATTTCCTGTAAAAACATATGTACATAGTAAAAATTATGACCAAAATATGTCTTTCCAAGACAAACAACCCACAGCACCATTACCTTTGGGAGTTCAGGTATGTATTGTCATATATAGGTAAATTTGGTTTGCAGCTCTGAATGACTCACAAATTAATGACTTTAACTGTTTTAACAAAATTGCAAACTTCCATGAAAAGAATTACACCAATTTCTTTCCTTATCATGTTTTTCTAAATCACAGAAATCAAAAACTCTGACATTGCTTCATCTGAGAATGTTTTCTTTCCTAAAATGAATATTTAGACAACATATTTTTTAAAAGCCTTGCTTTTTTGAGGTTGAACTTGAACTCTACTTACTGGTAAGTCTGCATTTAAAGGCTGGCAGCTAAAAATAACACATGAAGAAAGAAGTCATGTGGAACAAGTCAGGGCACAACACAAACATTAAGAAATAAAATTCCTTGCAATATTCTGCACTCATATAGAAGAAGTTAAAGTTCATGGTCACAGAAGAAAAAGCCTGCAGGCATCCTGATATGGTAGACTAACAATTACTATAAATTGAAATGCAGCCTACTCCAAAATATTCTTTTCATAGTAGTATGCAAGTGTCTTTTCATAAGTAAAGATGAGAAGCTGATCAGCTTTACATACCCTGATTGTTGCAAGTTGTTTCCTGGATTTATGCAGGACTGGTGGCAGAATTTAAGGATACTCCTAAAAATATGGAAAACCACTGCCGTGAGTAAAACCACCCAAATGAACTACAAAATGAACCAAGATTACATATTCAGAGATTGAGACATGGTTTAGAAATCAGTTGATTTCAGAGTTAAAACTCTTCATAAAATTAATAAGATAATATATTCCACTGGACTGTAGCATTATCTATTGCTTGAAAAGTGCTTTGAAGTTTTTAGATAAAACTTGATCTGTAAGATATGAAAACATAAATAAGCCACAATACAAAGTTTGCACATTGAGAGCATTTCAACTTAGATATGGGTAAAACAATTTTTACTTAACTTTTAATGGTGAGAAACAAAGATCCACAAGAGTCAGTTCTGTGGAATCTTCAACTTCCCTAACAGCAATAATTCATCATCTTGAAAATAATCATAGAATATTTCCAGTATTAGACGTAAATATGACATAACTACTGCAGCCCCCTGTAATAATTTTCAGGAAAATGATGCAGTTTATAGTAGTTTTCTAATCATTTAGATTCCAAAATAGAACACTTATTTTTGAAGCTTCTTTGCCATGCAGTTAAAAATTCTGCTTTTTACCCAGTTCCATTTTAAAATAGGAAGGCTAAGACTTTCAGACTGCCTGCTCAGAAAGAGCCATGTGCTGCATTGTGTAGCTGACTGGTGTATACATAAATAACAGGGCAGGATGAAGTGGATTTGTGAATGGACCTAATCGTGTGCACATGCAAACCAAGAACAGTGGCCTTTTATACTGCTGTTAGTGCAACACAAGTCACGGATATGTGAAGCATAAATGTGCTTCTGCCTTTGGGCTACTGAGTAGCTATCGCACAACAATTCGTCTCAAATTAAATGGCTTCAAAGATGCGAAATAAGCATGTCATTCACCTGCCATCTCTTCCTTTATTAGGCCTGATGCTATCATGCCGTATTTTTCCACTGTGGGTGGACTGTTTGCACCACTTCTGGTTCGTTGCTGGCTGCAGCAGTACCACTCTGAGTTTTCTTTTAGCAAAACTGCTTTTATTTGGCAGCATCATGACATCTATCACAAGAGCCGAGAGCAAGGAGCAAGTCCTTTTTGCTGCTTTGCCAAGATCTTGAAACTTACCTCCTTGTACTGTGAGCAATTTCGTCCTGAGCTAATGCGATTCTTGACCTGTCTAAGAATACTGAGAATCAAACCACTGTCTCTTGGGAGAGGCAGATTTAGCAAAATAATCTCAAACTCATTGAATCACCATGGCAGCAGAAAGAGAGACAGAGTTCTACTGAGTGAAATAATCTACAGATTGGAGACAAGGGCACAGGGAAAAATACCCTCTTCCCTCCCTTCCTCCATCAATACTTCAGAAAGAAGTTCTAGAAAATAACGTGGGGGCAGAAAGCTTTATCATTGTGGTTGGGGTGAGTGAGAGCCATCGAACAAAAGGCATCAGGCCCGGAGGCGGGATGTGGCTGGAGATTATTCATGTAGCAACTTAGTGCCTGAGATGCCTATCTCTGATGTCAGCTCAGGTATGTTGGAGAACACCTAAAACATCTCAACTGGTTTGGCCCGCTAATCATTCAGAGCAAGGTTGTGGCACTGTCATTAACACATTTAAATCGAGCTGGCTACGGAGAAAATAAGCTGCACAGCAAAGTAAACAGTGAAAGAATTTGGGCTGTTATCAGCTCTCCTCATATGCAATGAAGTATTAATTGATGGAAAAGCTACACTTTGGTAAAGTTTAAAAACAGACTTGTTCCCTTCATAAACAATTAAAGAGAAACATAATTATCTAGAAATAAGGCAAGAAAAAAGGTAAGGAATCGATGCAGTCCTCTCTCCTTAGGTGGCTGCTGCTCACCTGTGAGATCTGGGATGGAGGACGGATGTCCAACTGCCTGACCCTCTGTATCAGGTCTGCATAGGAACCACTACACAACCTACATCTCATGCATCCAGCTGCAAACCTGTTTGTTGCTGTACACCCAGAATCAGAATTAATATATTCCTTCAAAATCCACAGGGAATAAGATAATAACCTAAATACAGGACTGGCAGTTCTGATGCTTGAACTGATGCACAGGAAGAAGGACAGAAATCATTTAGGGAACGCTGTCTACCTCCTAATTTGCGATGAGATGTCAGTGAGGCTTGCAGTCCCTCAAATTCCCTGGAACACAAGGGAGTTTCGGCTCACTGCTGTGGCTGGTTGTGTCAGGGAGCAGAAGGAGGGCAGAAGGAGGGCACAGCTCACAGAGGAAGGAACACATTGCAGTTTTGTGTGGCGAGCATGTTCATTTTAATTGCTGGGGAACAATGCTACTCCACACCACCCACGGCTTGGGCCTGTGGCTTAGTGGCACAGTCTGTCCCTACACATGCAATATGGCTTGCTTGTTTTTTATTATTTTTTAACATTGACTTTACAATGAGCAATTTAACAGTTTCCTTGCCTGTTTTGGAGTGACACTTGCACATTGCTTCCATTGTAGCTTTTTGTAATTTGAAGAACGTGTTTCTCTCACCCATGACTCTTGCCAGTGTGGGAAGGAAATTGCAGAGAAGTTTTCGATGCCCTGAGCTACTACCTCAGGCAAACAGCTGCCAACTTTGCCTCTTCATACAGTCCAACACTAATGTAGGGTTAAAAAGTGCTCTTTATGCATTGGGAACACACTTATAGTAAATCTGTGCTATTTTTAAATAATCACAATGAAAACCAATGTCAAATTTTCTCTGGTGCTGGCATACAACTGAACTTTACATAGGGTTCCCCTTCTTGGAACAATTTTTTACGAATCTTGATTTGTTTAAACTGCTTTGGTGCATGATTTGATGGAATGTGTGGAGCAGAAGGAAACTTTGGATTGAATGCCAGATGCCTGCTTCATTCTTCTAACCTACAGTGTTATTAAAATATTACCAACTGGTTCGCAAGATCTATCCACTGCAACAACTTAAAAATAATTTGGATATCAGTTTTTTTGCTTACTGTTGTGTTGTGATTGTTGTCTCTGTTGTCATAAGTATGAATATCAGGTAATGGGTACCATTCATTTTTGTAGTTAGTAGTTTTCCTGGGGTGCTAGTGACAGGAGAAATGTATGCATTAAAACAAGCGTGATGGAAAGCAGCTCTCTTTATAATTTCAGCCCAGCTGCTGTATTGATGGATACAATCTTTACCACATGCTCCAGGTGGCTTCTAATGCCTGACTCCCTGCAGAAACCTCTATTTACACATCTTAAACCACTTATTGGATTTGAACAGGATTTTTCAGCCTGAGTGCAGTAACAGTGTTCACTTATGTAATATTTGTAAATCCTGGCTTTACATTTCACTCACCAGACTATCTTCAGAGGTATTCATCAGGGCCTTTATGTGGTCTGATTCTTGCTTTTTAGTGAGATCCCGTCAACATGTATGGCTACAAAGTGCATTGCTAAATTTATTTTCCATCATTGTCAGGGGTTTACAATGAAGTGTAACTCAATTAATCAGCCCTTGCTGAATAGTGCTTTTCTTTGTCACCAGATTTCATATAAAATTCATCTGAAAGCTTTGTATTCAAAGTTCACAAAGGTTAACCTTTATTCAGGGCATGCATCTCCAAAGGCTCTAATCAACTTGTCTACTGTTGTTTAAAACTTCACTTACTACTGTACCAGTTGCTTTGAATTATTGTGTTTGAGACCTTTACTTGGTGCTTGAGTGACTGAACAGACACACTGAAGGCTGAAAAATAAAGGGCTTTTATAATTATGGATGGGTAGAGCACTTACTAAAGGATATATATTCCATCTTGTCTTATGCCTTGCAACTCTCCACCACCCAGATATTTACTGTATGCTTTGTAGCTATGCAATAAAACTTCAAGTGTTCTCATTCCCCCAGTAATTCTGTGCACAGCTCAGATCTCGTATAATATTTAAGGGACTTAATAACAAGTTAGTGTACTAATTAGTGGAGACAACAGCAGACACCCATGATTTATAGCAAATGCCCAACAGATGATTACACTGCTGAACCACAAGTAAATCTTTTCAGCAGTGAGCCTTTACAATTAATTGCACATCAGTATACTTATTTTGCTCCTTTATATTAAAGAAAAAGGGAAAAGATGAAAATGTTCCCTTTGAAAGGTGGACCTTATGGTGGCTGCAGGTGTTTCTGCTGATAGAAGGCATTGGTATGCAGAAACAGAACCATTTTCAGATAGGATAAACTTCTATTCCTGTCCTCCTTTGTTTAGTATGAAATATTATTCTCCACTTGAGTGATGTTTGCATTCCTTTCGAACACAGTTGGTTTGATTTGTGACCTGAATACAATGACATACATACCAATGATCCATTACATGAACTAACATATTTGGGATTCTTGAAGGTGAGAATGCAAGGGGACAGCAATCTGACTACATTATTTCTTTGAATTTCAGTGTAAATTGCACATCATTTTTTTTTCCCCCACCAGAATCTCCTGGAGATATTAAGCACATAAATTTAATATGAATTCAAGGCAGCTGGACTGGCACAATAGATCTAAGGAAACATTAGTGCTCAGATTATTGACCCAAAAGGCTGTAAAAGGGATTAGCACAACAGACTGTAACAGTTCCTCCCCAGCCTTTACAGTCTGCTGGGTCCAAAGTCCACTTTGCACAATCTCCCAAGCAGAGACTGTTCTTCAAATTAACACATTTTCTAAAATACCTGCTAAGCTACAGACCACACTCCAACAGAGCTATTTGGGTCCATCGAGTGAGTATCAGGCACACCAGAACACAGAATGCAGAACAGAAGTCAGCAAATAGTAGGCCTGAAAGCGCACTGTCAGATCACTTAATGCAGCAATATGCAAATTTAACAGAAATATTTACTTGAGATATTGGCCAAACCTGAGGCAAATGATACAGAGAATATTGTTATAATTCACAATGTAATATTATTTTGGGCTAATGACTATTACCTTAATATAGATTATTTTAATTTTCTTAATTATGACATCATAAAACAAGAATAATTTTTTTGTTTATATCTTAAACAATAAGTATCAAGAGGACGATAAAAATTAGTTTTCTGGCCTCTCATGGCATTACCAACTTTTTCTTCAGTCTTGCTGATTTAAAGTTGTCCATGCCTTCATCTTAAATAAGGCAAACTTGGTGTTCTAAAGCAGCTGTTAATTTTTCCATCTGAAATTTCTTCCAAAGTAAAGATGGCCATTGCACTTTCAAAAGATTAAAGAAAATTAAAAACCTTTCTTCTGTTGTTTTTTTTTTCTTCTCATTTTAGCTGTAATGTTCCAAATCTTATTTAAGGCAAACTGAAAGATAAGGAAATCTGAGGGAGGGGAGGAGGCAAAGAATTTCATAAGGTAAAAATAATAGAAAGTTCCTAACGGCTTACTTTTTGCAAAAAATGTATTTCTTCTTTAGAGAAATATCTTTCTCCGCTGATATAATGGAAAATTGAAGACTATCCACAGAAACCATTTTTCAAGCAACACTACTATATTCACAGGGCTGCTAATGACATGCTGCATGGCTTCAGGGCAAATCAATTAATCTGAACATCAATATCTCCATCTGTGAAATGAATATAATAATTCTTCCCTTTTTCTTAATTAATTTGCCATATTTTCTCTCCTTACTTGCCAAGTGCCCACAACATTCATTGTGGAGGTCTAATTCTGTGGAGCCAGAGGGGCTGACCAGCAGAGAGGTCAAGAACTTGCAGATAGAGGTCTGGTCCAAAGCGCTCCTAGATGGTGGGGGCTCCCAGGAAGGAGGTCTTTGTTCTGCTTACCACAGGGTAACACTGTTCCATTGAGTCCTGGGGGTAAGACTTCTTGCCATGACATCCAGGGAGCCCACTCTGACCCCGTGTTTTGGCCACTGGCCAGTGTTGCCCTTCTTTGGCTTGGGAGCATTTGCACATGAGGCTGTACCAAGAGTCAGCTCCCTTAGCACAGTGCAACTCTGAACAGATATCAAAATATTTTATTCAGAATAACTCTTAGGCTGCCAGAAGCACAGCAATAAACTGCCTTGGTCTCTCATGAGGTACTGACTAAAAGCTCACCAAAGTTGATGGGCAGTGCTGTCACTACAAATGGGGTCCACAGCACTTCAAAACGATTAGAGCCAATTTTACTTGGGAACCGTCTCTTCCAGGAGTTACCTATCAGTCACTCTGCTGGCACGTTGCAGTCACACTGCTATTACAGCCTAGTCACAGCCCCATTACATGACAGTTGCTTTAGAGCACAGAGCAATCCCATCGCACTTACTTTATATTGACAGTTGTACGATGCCACTGTCATATCACAGATATTTCCTTGTCATAACTTAGCGACATTGTAGTCACACGGCAGATACTTTTTAAGAGCATGCTGAATCTTTTGCATGGAAAACTCTGGTAATGGCAGTCACTGCTTAGTTATCTCTTACCTGTAGTTATGTCAAAAGCATTTTATGGTGGTCACTTCTACTTGGTGCTTTGACTGTCACGCAAAGGACCGTGGAAAAGTTGACATTGCTGACTACAGACCAAGTCCTGGATCCTTAGAACCACTTCAATGTCAAATTACATTGGAGCTAATTATCTTTACAGCCAGTTTTATATTTGATAGATGCTGCTTAATCTTGCTGTTGAAACACTGTAGACGTTTCCTCTGTATTTTGAATTGCTGCCCTTATTAAAGCTATATGAATAATTAACCATATAATTCTGTTTTCATGTTTTCACAAAGAAAGGGAACCATTTTTTTCCAAAACATTCATCATATAATATTTCTTTTCAACTTTGTTGCCATTGTGTTGCATGTATTTAATAAGCAGAATTGAGTGTAAATACTGTTCAAATGGCACAACTCAGCTCATTCATTGACTGAGGATTCCAAGGAGAAGCCATCACTGCTGTTAATGTTCCTTCAGATTTTTTGAACAAAATGCTACAATGGAAACTGAAACAGATTTTAAGAGACATTTCTCCATGCGTCTTTGAAAAGTAATATTTCCAGCTATTATATCACAAGAATATTTAGAGAGGGAAAGAAGGTGTATATATAGCCTAGGTGAGAGAGTTTAAATATTTCTGTCAATGTAGATTTTGCAGTATTGCCATTACTGTATACTTATCTGAATATTACAAAGTCTTCTTTTCCCTAAATCTCCATTACAACATACCAGCAAGGAAATTTTGTCCTAATTCAATTCAACATCAAAACTCATCAGCTTGAAGGTATTTCACGCTAGTCCCTCCTCTAGTTATATAAAACTTCCCAGCACAGAAGAAATAATAATAATAAAAAAAATACCCTTCTCCGAATTATTATCTTTGTCTGCCTTTGATACTGTAATGAACTATTGATTCTATGAGTAAGTGTCCAAATATCCCATCCAAATAATCTTGGGACTCATTATTTGAAGACTGTCCTTTGTCCCATGTTCCCAGCCCTATGGCTGGACTTCATTAGTGCACATCACAGGAGTTGCTGCTTCCCTTCAAGCACTGAGCTGGATATAGCAGAATAATTTTTCTTAGCTGTGGGCAATGTCTGCTGAAGACAATATTATGTTTATTTTTTAATTGTAAGATGTGAAAAAAAAAACAATTTTGGGTTTTTCTTTTAATTACTTTCGTATAAATCATAGTTTCCATTTTATTTAAATTTTGTTAATTTTTTGCTATCTTTTTCCCCCTTGATTTCCCAAAAATCTGTTTGTTTGCTTTAAATTATCTCAAAGAGATGTGCTAGTCCTCCTCAGGGGTTGTTTCTATGTACTCAAAGAAGCAGCTGACTACGGTGGATGTCATACCACAGTATGACCATTCTGGAAGGGAGACTGATTTTTAATAAAGGCTAACACATTGATTTGCTTTCCTGTATGTTGCTTTGTGGCATTATCTTCTAATTCTTCAGCTGGTGTGTTTGAGATTTACCACTTTAAGTTCTTTCCCTATATGTCTTGTTTTCAAATGTTCTTGTTCACAAAATGAAAAGCATGCTACAATTTGCATCAAAGCTTTATAAAATGCAAAGACAAAGGCTGCCCTTGGAGACTCTATCCCTGATACTTGTGGTGGCAATATGGGTCTTGAAGCCCAAGTGTTAGAATTACAAACCCCTTGCCTTTCAACAGGGGTCAGATTTGAGCATGAAAATATCAGTTGTATGAAAACTATGACATTTTTACAAGAAACTCCAGCAGAAACCAAACAGGTTTTGTATCTCAATACTTTATAGACTGTCTCCTTGTGCCAGTGCTTATAAATGACATAGGTACATGATGTGCCAGTGCAAAATCACATTAAACAAGAAGCCTGATGTTCTGATGATGATCTAACATTTACTCTAGTTGATACCCTTAACACTTATACTCATTTTTAGCACTGCATTACTAAGTTTCTTGAAATAAAATTGAAAATGAAAAGAAATTGAAAATGAAATAAAATTGAAAATTAAATAATCTTAGTGCAAAGTCAAATTAGAAAAGAAGCAATATGTATTAACATTTAAAGAAATAAGCAGGGGAAAATGAGCAAATTATCCCACATAAAAGAGATTCTATTAATACAAATGAAGAAGAAGCTAATGAAGAAGAGGAACCTGAACACCCACAAAGGAGTTTGCAAGCTGTCCTACATTTATTTTATTTTTCTGAATATAGAGATAATGTGTGATGAAAAACGAACACAAAAAACTAAACCCTACTTGTACTGCTATATGAATAAAATCATAAGCAGCCATATTATGCAGGCCTGCCAAGCAAAGGCTTCCAGTCATTTCCCCCTTCACAGCACATTGCATTCTTACACCGCAGACGTACTCAGCATGGAGCAGATCTGCAGCCATTCAGTGGTCTCCAGCTTCAAGATTTCTCCCAGAAAGCAACATGCAACAGATGTACATGCAGTCTTGTTTTGAGGCTTTACATGGTGGGGCAGATTTTGCGCTAAAAAACCCTATGTTTTTTTAGGCATCAAGATCTCACCTCCAAAATTCAGACCTGAGCCCATGAACTGCAATGTGGTCTATGCCAACTTTAAAGAAATTGCTCAGGAAGTAGACAATCTTTTCAGAATATTCCATCCCTATATACAATTTTCCTAGCACCTCAAAACAAACATATATTTTTTTCTCACTTTGGAGGAAAATGGGTTGAAAGCATCTGTTTTTCATGCCTCCACACTTTTTTAATTTAAAGAGCAAACCCAGAAATATATAGCGGAACTAATATGGGCTACAGTCTTTTTACACTCATATGTACTATCTGTAACTGAAGCAATAAAACTTTCAAATACAAACGACCTTTTTTATGTCCACTTTTATTTGTCTACCATTCAAATAATAAAGAAAGTCTATAAAATAGTTCTACTCTGTAACTTGTGAAGTTAAATACAACTCACCAAAATAATGAAGGAACGACGTTCTTTTAAATATAAATCCGGTTGTAGCTTAATTAAAGAAGTTAAATACATTCCATTGCTATGAGGCACTTCACAGCAACACACAATTTATTATCTGGAATTAGTCACTGGATGAAAAAAAAAAAGAATTTCAATGCTTGCTGTTATGGATTAAGGTAGTAGAAATGTAGGATGCTACTAATTTATTTTGTTGTTATTTTTAAACCACACTAGCAATTAGTTTCAAGAAATTATATGCAAAGACAAGGAGTTGATTGCTTGGATTCTTTTTGTTAATGCAGATAATTTAATGGTACTCCTACATATATAAAAATATAAAAATATGGTAAAAAGTTTCAAGTAAGTATACTTTAATTGTTAAAATGTTGTTTATGAATAGGTTCTTTTATGCACTGAAAATACCTTGTATTTTGGGTCGTTATGAGCAGTATTCTGCTTGTCACGTGGCATTGCATGACTTGTGTGTCTAGTGTTTATTGTATACTACTCAGGTTAAAAGTCTATGTACAGGGCCAGGATAAATGTCATATGATCTACAGCAAGGAAATCCCGGGCAAGAGAGCTGGTTGGTGTCTCTGGTTGCACAAACACTAGCTGGATGACTGGCCAGCCCACCAGAGGCGTGCCTGCCCCCACGGGGCCTCAGGCCTGCCCACGGCTGAGGGTCATTGCTCAGCCAAGCTCTGCCTATGCCAGAGCACACATGCTGCAGGACTAGCTGGCCAAAAGAGATGATTTCACAGGTCATGTGCAATGCAGGCCTCATTTAACTCATTTAATAAAAAAATTAGCTGTTCTGGAGTGGATACACAGATTGTGTTGATGGTTTCCTGAGCTTAAAAACAAATTCTGACTAAGTCTGACCACAATTCCAACAAAAAACTCCCAATAATTGCTTTACACAGAAGTAGGATTAGAGGGTTTTTTCCAGAAAGTTAACTTAAAAACTGGAGATTGTCTTCCCTTTGTATTATAATGATACCACAACTATGCATTGCAGAAGGTTCCTTAGTTATGTCCACAAACTTGCCCAAAGTAGCCCAAAGTTTGAAGAAGACAATACAGTGATTTACTGTTGGTTTTCTCAGCATCTAGAAAATAGACACGGGGTGGATCAGAAAATTCTAGTGTGGTTTTTTTAAAATAGTTTTAGGTAAATTGGGAAATAGCAAAACATCTGGAGGTCAGAGGGACAAGTACAAGCGGGAACATATCAAAATGAGCAAGTAGGAGTTACAACAAAGATTTAAAAGTCATGGTGGAACTCTGGGTACTAACTAACAGCTGAGAGCCAAGAGGAAATATAATGTTACTGAGGCACATGTGACAAGACAGAAATAATGAAAACAGAAACTGTTATGCAATAACTCAATGCAGAAATTATTCAGTGCCTGAAAAGGGCACTTCCATGAACTATCACAGAATGCCAGAAACACAGAATGGCTGAGGTTGGAAGGCACCTCTGGAGGTCATCTAATCCATCCCTCCTGCTCAAGTAGAAAGATAAGTTGCAGAACACGTGCACTTAGAAAACAAAAAAGGAAAAAGGATAGAACTCTTGTTGTGCAAGAAATCATTACATGAAGATCTCACGAAATAGCACAAGCATGACAAATTACATGGCAAAAGTTCAAAATCAGTAATGACTGGTGCATAAAGATGATGTGCTGTAATGGTTTTTGCCCAAAGAGAAGGACTTCGTTATGCCAACATGTACCTTCCAACTTCAGCAAAAAAGTCATTGCATTCCAGCAGTACGTGATTGGATTGCATAAAGGTCACAATTACCTGCTGAGCCAAATGGGAAATGCAGATGAGACACCAGTTTCCTTTGATGAGCCATCCAATAACGTCATTGGAGAAATAGGCACAAAATCCGTCATCATCAAAACTTTGGGGAATGAAAAAATGTGCATTACAGTAATGCTGGCAGTGTTAGCAGATGGTATAAAATTGCCACCGTATGTGATCTTGAAGCGGAAAACAATGCTGAAGGACCAGCTGCCTACTGGAATAATTGTTAAGTGTCAAAACCAAGGATGGATGTCTGCAGACTTAATGAAGGATTGGCTGAACATTGTTTGGAACAGGAGACCAGGTGTGCTGGTACACAAAAGGAGAATGCTTGTCCTAGGTACATTCAAAGGGTATCTAACACCAGTGATGAAGAATATCATTGGAGGAAAGAATGCAGCCCTTGCAATTGTACCAGTAGGAATGTCACAACTTTGGGTGCCTGATGTAGTAGAGAGCAAGCCCCTTAAAGAACGTTTGTATCCCTTATGGCTCTTGGCATGGGATCCTGCTGTAACTCCTACAGGAAATATGAAGTCCTAGTGCAGCACAGCTTTGTCATTGGATCAAGACAAAATGGGATCAGATAAATCCAGATATTGTCACTGAATGGTTTAGGAGATACTGTATTTCAAATTCCATGAGAGGAGCCAATGATGATTTGAGTTCAAAGAGGAAGATGAGAGTGATGAAGACACTTAATGTGGGGAAGAATTTGAAGATGGTGAAGAGAGCGAAAGTGATGGAAATGATTGTGCCAGATGGAAAATTTAAACGGCAAGAGTAATAAACCATGTAAGATGAAAATAGACTAAATGTGGGCAAGTAATTAATGAAATTTCTGTCCTTGTTGTATGTTGGTTACAGATATGTAATAAACTTCTTTGTTTATAACCTTTTTCTTTAGGGGTGTTATTTTTAATTCAACATCATTGTCCCTGGGTAATATGAGATATTGTCTCTAAGTTAAAAATGCTAGGGAAAACTTTTAATAGACAATATTCTGAGAAAGCAGTATTAGATGAAGAAATCTGAGGAGCTAGCAAAAGCAATTTGTCTTCAAACTATTTACCAATCGTATGTTATGTAAATAGAACATTTGTCAAATGATTTTTTTTTAAAAAGCCAAAAACAAACAAACCACTTTTCAACAAGTACTGCTACTGGACTGAATGATAAATTCCCCAAGTTTGGGGAAGACAAGGAGGAGGATTTGTTGTGAATAAAGGTTCAAAGCCTTGCCCATTGTTTTTATTTCTGTGTTGACATTCATCAAAACCCTAGGAAATAACCCAAATACTGCTTTGGCGACCTGTAAAGTGTGACACAAAAAGGCCAGCCTGGTTGTCCTCACTCAAACCAAAACCAATAGAGCTGCCATTGCACACCTTCATCTCTGAAAACCTGATGATCAGGAGAGTTCATAGATCAAGCTGCTTCAGAGGCAGTTGAAGAAGGAAGTTACCTCCAAGACTTTGACCCTTATTGAAACCTTGCCAGAAGAGATACAGCTCTTGTGTTTTCACTTTGTGCAATGAGGCTGTCATCTACAAGCAGCAAATCTAGAAGGTTAGAGCTGAAAGCCATGAAATTCTGCCCCTGGAAATCAATAGCCCAGCAGATGCCAAAGCTGTGCTGTAGAACAGTTTTAAAAGTCAGTGTCCAACTTGAAACTCAACACATATCTGTGCTGGGAATTGCCTTGTGAGGCAGCCTCCTGCAGTGAAGGGCACTAAACAGTTGCCTGTGCTGGAGAAAGTGAGTGGCAGAGACATCAGCAACAAGGTCAAGAAAAGACAGGCATGAGCCAGCAAAGTCTTTCCACTGACTTGAGTGGGGTTTGGATCAGGTCCCTTGCAAATACTTTCTAACTCAAAGGTCAGCAGTGGAAAATTTGGATGTTTAATATTAGTCTCTTTTTTATAACAAAATATTCTCAGCCTAAAAATTTTCAGGTGTACAGCATTTTTCATGCTGTTGTGTGGAGGAGATCAATGGTCTTTTGCTGTGAAATACACTTGCATTATAACTGGCACCCCAGTACATTTATTTCTTCAGATATATATTGCCCTATTTATCCATTTCTATCAGCTTTTCATTTGTTTTTTTTTTTTTTTTCTAAACATTGGTACTGGATATAGAGAAGCTAAGAAAATTCAAGGCAAGGTCGAAAGCCGATAATTTTTTTCTTTCTTTTTTAATGAAGACTGCAAACCAGCACTGATGATTTCAAAATGTATGTCTACAGTTTATAAGCACATCGACCTCCCTGCCATTCTGTGATGGAGCCTTAGAAATCACACAATGCCTGTCACTATTTTTCAGATATTTAATAAATCTGGCTCAATGATTTTCTGACAATTCTCTACCAACATTATTCAGGCAGTTTGAGACCCTCTTTAAATAAAAAAAAAAGGAAAGAAAGAAAAAAAGTCAAAAACAGTGCTGTATGGATTCAATTTTGAGTCAATAAATTGTTGATTAATCTGGCTCATGGTGTGTATAAACTCAGGCTTAGCTCTATTGGTAATCATCTCTAGAGTGCCATACAGCTGCATGCTTTCATTTCACACCAAGGGAGCAAGGATTAATCCCTAATGGAGAAGACATATAAACAGGTTTAGTCTCTGCAACAAGCACAGTCCCCATGGCAGCATATTTGTGTATACAGCATGTGAACGTGTGGAGAGGAAGGAGAGACTGGTTACAGAAAAGGAAAAAAAAGAAGGTGAAGGGTGACAACAGAAAGGAGACGGAGAAACCCAAGTGGAGCAGGCAGTAAGTTTAGCAGGGTGCATCGCTGTTTGTTAGGCACCTCCACCAGCCACACTCAGGTGGCATAGCATAAAATATCTCTCCTGCTCTGAGTGACAACATATGTAGGGTGACACTCTGAGACACTGAGCCGTTGCGTGCAGGCTGCTGATAGCCGTAAACTCCTAACAGCTCCATGAGCTCATTAGTATGCCGCCCTGACCATTAGGCCTTCTGTAAAATGTGGTTTTACCCAGACCCGTATTTTCCATCCTATAATCTTCACAAAGCTGTCCCAAGATCTCTAATATAGCAGTGTTAAACAGAATGTATTTGTAAGGCTTTCTTTTTTCTTAGAGAATTTTAATTCCATTTATTGGTAACTAGCTTTTAAAATGACATTTTTCCTTGCTGCATTTAGCTTAGTCCAAGGGGAAAAAGGAAAAAAAAAAAAAAAGATGCCAGATGTCACGGGGCCAATAAGCAGGTGGGCCGAAGCTTCTGTACCAATTCAAACTGGCACCGCATCAAACCTGGTGGGTATAACCTTTAATTCAGTGCTTCCCTGGCACCAGATCTAGTGCCATCTGCTTAGCTTTGCTAAGCTGTGCTTGTTTCTGTGCAGGGACGATGCCAACAATGCAAACTGTCTCCTACATGTGCAGGGAATCATCGGTGCAACTAGTTTTTCAAGACCCATATGGTGGCATCTGCAAATGTACACTGTCAGCATTGCTACTTGTACCACCCTTCGTGTTTAAGAATGGAAGGAGAGAGCCCTGCTTTGCAATTCACATCAAGCTGAAAGGATATTCTCTCCTTCTGCACTCCTGCTTTTAAGGGCAACCCTGGGACAAAGGGAACATGTAGCTTTAAAAGAGGAAGCAGTATAGAAATCATGCTTGGAATCTGGGGAAAATCAAGAAATAGTTGTCAAAAAAAAAGATTATTATATAGAAACCGTCTTAAATCATTGCCTGAAAGCTTCCCCAGTGTAGTTAAAGCCAAAAAATCACCGTATCTTGACTCTTGGGGCTATTAAATGGGTTCAGTTCCAAGTCACCCCAAGACAGGAACACTTCCACTTGTCAGGAACGGATGTCATCCTATCACCTCATCTCCATGAGGTGATACCTGAGGAGGGACAGAATAGGTAGAGGCTGGCTCCAGCACAGCTACTTTGGTGCTTATTCCAGGAATTAAGAAGAATGGCTACTCACACAGAGTGGGGAATGAAATTATAAGCCTATGCACAAGGATGAGCAAAGCAGAGCTATTAAAACTCGTTTCAAGCTCTCCAATTTAAGTTTCTCTTTGTTAAGAGAGCAGCAATGCTTTCTCCCAACTGCAGGGATGGCAGGGGGGTATGTGGCCATGGCCAGCTGGTGCCTCCTCCTCTCCTGTCCTATCCTGTCCTGTCCTGTTCTCTCCTCTCCTTTCCTCTCCTCTCCTGCTGCCACACACTATCCTCGAGAGCACAGGCTTTGCCAGCTCTTTGCAGAACCGAAAGGTGTGTGTGTGGTTGGAGGGGAAGGGCAGAGAGGCACCATCCTTGCTCACACCTCTGAGCACTGGCTTGGCATTTTCCACTCCTTCATGATTTGGCCACTCAGACATTGCCACTGGCTCTGGTGTGTTCCCACCTATCACTTATGTCAGTAAGCAAGTTTCTGACACACTGCTCTGCCAACCGTCATCAAAACACCTCCGTGCGGTCAGGAAAAGTACGTGTTGACCACAAAGAGCAGCTCTCCTTACTGCAAAATGATTAATTGCTCTCACATAAGGCCGGAAAAATTGGCACTGAGGGGTTTGAACAAAGACCCTTCCTTTAGATTGCAGACACTGTAGTGGAATGGTTAAATACAAATAGAAGACTTTTTCTCAGCGGAATAATTTTCCACATTTGATTTCAAGGAAATTTTCTATCGATCTAACAGTATTCAAAAAAATCACATTTATATAAAGCATAATTCTATGCTGACAGTGTGGCTTTAAAGCAAATCCTTCTTCCCTTGCTCCGTGTTCCTCTGATTCCCAAACAGTTCTGTAATATTTTTAAATAAGGAAAAGGTTAACCCAGCAGTTTTGGGAATTATGAACCCATGCTACCATTTTCCTTTGAAACCTCAAGCAGGTCTCTATTTCTGCAACAATATGGGCTCCCCCCTCCCTCCCCCTAAGTGTCATTGCACTCCCACTGCATCAGCAGTATTTCCCTCTCTGGGTCAAATTCTGCTTATAGGTCAAAGAGGAAGCAAAAATTATTCTTAATTTGCCTGAAAGTTATGAACCTTCACTAACTCATAGCTTGGTTTCAAGATGTTTGGATTGAACATGTAACAAACTATGCCAGTATTACTCTATTTTTAATTCTATTGGCCAAGTTGTCTTTCCTTTATTTAGTGCAAGATAACTGGTCAGCACCAAACACAGCTGCAAGCCATGTCATTGGTAATGAATGAGGACTTTTTTGTTGGTGTTATGAACTTGCAGATAGCTTTAAACTGTGACCTTTAAATCGCACTAGTCCAAAACTGCCATTTTTTATTTTTACACTCCATATGTTCCTTTCCTTGACATTCTATCTCCTGACAAAAATTGTAATTAAAGATTATAACTAATAGAAATTAAAACTTCCTTTATGAAAAGACCAATCTCTCTTATGCAGAAAGATGCAAGTAGAAGAAAGATTCATTTATTACTTTGATATATTGACAAAGAATTTATGCCACAGTAATCTGGCTCTGAGCATAAGACTATAACTTCTTTCTCTAAAAACGTGTACCACCTGCATGAAGTTTCTGAAGGTCTCATCATGCATAGTTCTACAAACAGACAAGAAAACATTGCACTTGTTGCAAGGTTGATTTGGATGTTGCTAGTGCATTGCAGAAAACAGTTAATTGCCCAAACACACTGCTTGCACTGTTCAGCAGCATTTTTGTTTTTACAAGGAAAGATTACTTGCAAATACTCCCTCTTGTGATCAAAGCTAGAAAACCAATGGAATCATTTCCCACTGGTTCAAATCTTTCTGATTGACACTGTTCAAGTGTTACAAGTAACCTGCATGTGGGATTTTTAAGCCCTTCCATTATTTGATCTTGTAAAAGTGATGGTTGCCTTTCAGAGACATTTTAAAAAGGCTCATTCATATCTTGATGAGGCATTGCGTATGCTGAGCTTCTTATTTCATTTCATTACTCACGTGAAGAGGTCATATTTAAAAGGACATATTTGTTTCTCCTTTCCCAGTTGATAAGACAATATTTTAAAATTGCATTGGTTGGTGAGGCTTCAAGGAAATAAAGAAATGTTTAAAACAGAACATCAAAGTTCATTTTTTTTCATCTTAGTGTCTTCATTGGGTTAGACAAATATACTTTATTCTGACATAAATACCTTCACTCTTGAATTTCACCCTTTGACCCAGAGTAGCCACTGGCCATTATGAGGTTCAAAATACCTGCCTTAGATTTTCCAGAAGAGTGATTAAAATGCTTACAAAGATCTGAAAAACAAAACCAAAATACATAACCCATGTTTTCAAAAACTCTTAAGATGCCTTTTCCTGCTTGGTCTGAAAGAAATGCTGATCTTAGAAAATTCATTTTAATCCTATGGAATGACATCTGAATTCTCACTCAGAAAGTTCAAGTTATCAAAAATCCAATTGTGTCTCTTAATTAATTTTTATTTTTCACAAAAATATTAGTTAGGCCCCTAATTGTGCCTTGTGCAGATTTAAGTCCAAAGTTTAGTGTCCTGGCATTTCACTGAGAATTTACCATTTGTGCATGCTCCTTGTTTACCTCATGGCTCACTAGATGAGCGACACCATTGGTTTAGTTCTATTAGTCACCATGGAAGAGGAATAACAGTTCACAAATGAAGTCTTAGGAATGGTTTGATGAAGAGAATTTTGCCTTGTTTTGTTTTGTTTTGTTTTGATGATGAGAAAATATTAGTTAACGACAAAAATTTGCTAGGGAAATTAGAAATTAAATACCCAAACTTTGATCCATTTATGCAATCTCACCAAGCTCTCATTGCCCTTTCCAGCTACCCAAGGCAAATTAAAAGGAGCCATGATCACTCATGCTTTTCTATGTGGAGACCAAAACTGTGAATGCATCTGGATTTGCTTGTCTTTCTAAAAATTCCCACATGAAATGTACATGCACTGTTGCACAGTCAGCAGAGAGTCTCTACCCTGAGCCACAGCCAACCATGTCCCTGGAGGATCCCAGCTCTACATCACTCTCCTTTCCTTGCATTCCAGTGCAGAGGTTTACCTGGTTTTTGTTTTGTTTTGTTTTGGGTTTGCTCTTGAATATTTTTCTGGATGATCTTACAAATACAACTGAAGTGCCTGAATCAATAAAAGCTTTTGCACACTACTTTACTGCTACGTATTCTATGCTGTCTACATTCTATATCTAAACCTATAAAATAACACTCATGCCTTGGCCAGTTTTCTTCCAGGTTTCTCAAGGCTCAGCAACAGAGTGCCACATGTTCCAGAGTAAGAAATGATCAATAGAATGTGCCCCTAGTATTTTTGTTCATCTCACTTGTTTATGTCAAAACATTCATATAGAATTATTTATTTCCTTTCTGTAAGCAACAGCTTAACCTTGGTGTGTCTTAGCTTCTGAATGAAAAATCCACAAATAAACCAAGTAGAATAGAGCAGACAAGGCACAGCCCCTCAGCTCAGATTTTGCTAGAGCACCAGACTTGCATTTCACAGGAAACAATGGTCAGGGTAAAACCCTTTGGTGCTTTTCACACTCCACTGAATACTGTTCTACTGCATTTTCTTCAGGGGCATTATAAAGCACATGCAAGAAACAGTCTCTAGGTTTTGGAAGTTTGGAGGACAGCAAGGCTGGCTCCCTGCAAGCAGGGCTGACCTTTCTAAAGCATTTATTCTGGCATTCCAGGGGCTGAATAATCTGAGACACAGACATAGAGCACATATAAATAAATGAATCACACAGAGGAATACAAAAATTCCCATGCAGGATATGCCTTTTGTAACATGTTAACCCTTTCTGCAGAGAATTTATGGACAAAGATGTTGTGTTGATAGCTCCAGTCATCTGTGCTAACTCTGCCATAACTTCATCCATGTGGAGTGAACTATGTCTTCAGCAATGTCTGGAATGTTCCCACATCTGCTTAATTTGTTTCAGAAATGCCAGCAGTGTCACAAAAATGTTCATCTACACAGGCTTGTACAGGGTCTCAAGCTCTAATAAATACTACTACTTATTAATCAGTGACATTATTTTTATATGTTTAAACCTATTAAACACAATGAACAACAACAGAGACAAAAAAGTATAATCCCCACTGCCATTACATTCCCATTTAAACAGATGTTTCCTTCCCTTGTTTTATAGACTGGAAGAAGTAAATTAGTTGCAGAGTTTGACAACACATTTTTTACAGCAGCTTACAAACTATTTAAAATCACTAAGCAGGAGTATTAGCATTGCATTTGCTCCAGGGCTACCATGGTGGTGAAATAGGTTTAAAGGCACTTCCTAAAGCCTATGAATGATTCAAACCCTCTTAATATGTAAAATCGTATATACATGCCCTCTCTCAGATATTACATGCTATGCCTATCTGTGAGAAGGAATACCCACCAGCATCTAAAGTATAGTCTTTATTTTTATTGAGGAGAATTCCAGCTCTGAATGGGATCACTTGCCAACCACTGTAGAAACATATAATCTCTGTTCACAAAGAATTTATACTAGGATTGTAAATCAAAAGGCAAAAGGAAGATCGAGTCAGTGAACAAGAGTATGAGAAAAGCAGGAGAGCCTGTAGCATCCTAGAACACCGAGATGCTTAACCACTTTGAAGATTTAGACAGCCAGGTGTATATTGATCTTATCAGAGTGTGTGATTATCCTGTTATATCATTCCTGGTTGGTAAAACCACTCCCTGCTTGTTCAGTTGATAATTATGCTCCATCCTGACATGCTTTCTGCCCCCACCCCAAAAAAATAATGGTTATCGAACCACTTTGGGAGCAAAATATTAGTATTTATTTGCTGTAAGGAATGCCTCTCACAAAAAAAATGGAATTTTTGAAGTGGAGTTACACTACCGAACTATTATAGACAAATATTGAAAAGCTTAGGCTGAACATATTTATACAGAAGGTTGTCCTGGTTCTGGCCAGGACAGGGTTAATTTTTGCAGGAGGGCCTGTCTAGGACCTGGAGGTTATTCTATACCACCTAAATTTCTGGGGATGGGGAAGGGCTCCCTTCTGTGTAGCGGTAGGGTGGTGGCGGCTCCCTGTGGGATAGTGTTGAGCATTTGCATGTGAATCCCTCAGGTCTCTTAAACAGCTTTGTTATTAAATATCTTTGCTGTTACTGTCAGTTTTCTCATCTAATTGCTGTGTCCAGTAAATTGTTCTTGTATTGACCTGTGATCTTTACCTTTTGTACCTCCAATTCTCCTCTCCAGCCCAATGTAGAGGAAAGGGAGGAGTGAGGAAGGGGGGAGTGAGAAACCAGCGAGTGGTTTAGAATGGTTTCAGTGGGAACACTAAATTGGAGAACACCATTCCTAAAGCACGACAAAGGTAGATTCCCATACTCTCAAATGCACGTGTTTCAAAGAAGAATACACAAAACCTTGCATTTAATTCTTGGCCTCACATGCAGCACGTGTTTGGTTAGGTCATGCAGAAAACATTAAAGGTGGCAGCACGTGAGTAAATATCCAAAGGTCAGGTCAATCAGCAGAAGATGTTTGCACAGAGGCAAACTACTAATTTCGGGTATGCATGAACAGGGAAAGATTTGGGCTGAGAAAACAGTGAAATACAGCTCTTTTGGAGATGGCTGAAGTATTGTGACAAATTAACACTTTCTTTTCCTGAAAGCTGTCTTATGACCTTTGGTGAAGGAAGTGAAAGGAAACCCTATCCTGCTACAACTTCATACCTCTGCTGCGCTGCAGTAACACTTGCATGGTGTCAAGGACTACCTGGTCTAAGAGCCTGCACACCCCTAAGATGCCAATATGCTCTTAGTTCAAAAGATGGAATCAAAGATTAATAACATTCAGTCTGCACCCATCCTGAAGCATGTGAGATAACCCACGGCAGTGGAGATGGAGCAGACCAGAAAGCTCCACATTATGGAAGTGGAATCAATAATTCTTTGTTTTCTTAGATCAGAAGTTTGCTACAATGAACAAGCAATGCTTCTTTTAATGGCTTTTGTCTTTCCCAACTTTGCAACTTCAGCATAGTCTCAAAGAAAACACAGACAAGAAAAAAATCTGTGTAGTGTGTGTAACAGCTTGTTCAATGCAAGGGGGAGAGACACTGTGGAATCATAAGAGGACAACAATGTCTCAGAGAAGCCTCCAGCTGATGAGAAAACTCAAGTAGATTAAACCTGTTGACAAACACGATCTTTTATCCACTTCTGCAACTGAACTGCTTGACCCATTAGAGGAATGACATCAAAATACAGCCTTCTGGCCTAGCTACCTACCTGGAGGTTGGCATTAACCCTCCAACAATATGGTTATGAGGAAGATGCAAGAGACAAAATATCTGTTCTTCACAACATAAGATTCATATCAGAGACAGTACAACCATATGACTGAGCAGACGGAAAGTTTGGGACACAAGATACATGAGCAAAGCTTCAAAACCATTTAAGACAATCTGAAGTCTATGGATCAGAAATTCAGGAGAGACATGCAGGAGAAGAATACCATCTTAAGAGGAAGAATTGAAGAAAAGCATGTTTGAAGTTACAGCAAGAACACACGGACAGGAAAGTACTGGCACAGCTAAAGCAAATTGTTACATAGATATATATGCCTTGATCTATAATAACTGTGGATTTGAACTTTTTACACATTTAAAAGAAAGGCAAAGATTAAATAGCATTTAACTGATTTGAATGAAAATACAATACTTAGGAAATGAGAATTGAAGTCTGACTAAGAAACCAAATGGTCCCATAGAAGAATAAATGCAGATGACATACCTGCAATTTAAATTTCAGTGTGCAAAGTGACTCTAGCAGTGCTATCATGGGGTCTAAGACATCTACAATGCAGCTAGGTGCTCTGTGTGTACCTCTCCCACAGCAATGTAGATTTCTATGCAAAGAGAAGCAGCAGTGAGAGTAAGAGAAAGTTGAAGTACTCTGTGGGTGTAGTTCCAAGAAAAGACCAAACAATCACCTGTAAATTATTTGGAAAACAAACAAAGAAAAACCAAAATTTAAAGAAAAAAAAGAAAACCAAAAACAAATCCCCACAACAATGATAATGACAAAACAGGAAAAGAAATTGAAAAGCAGTTAAGTGGTGCACTCTGAAATGTCTCCACTGAATTATGATAAGTATGTATTAGCTGCAGTATGTTTATCTATGTCCACAAGAGAGGATTAGCTGCAAACATTCTTCTGAGATAAACCAGAACTATTCGGTGCTGGCACTGTTAAATTTTTGTGATATGCAGGTGTTTGAAGTATGTGTGCAGCTTCCTCATTGGTTTTGATCCAGGTATTTCCACAGAGAGCATTTTTACACACTAGATGTGACGAGGTACATAGAACAATGGCAAACACTCTGTGCATCTAGCAAAAATAGCTTTATTCTCATTGAGCTTAAAATAGTTTTGTGTGTTAAAGGCAATGAATGTAAATACCCTCTTTGTTAGAAAAACTTGGGGTCAGTGAATTTCACCCCCTTCCAGTTGGCAAGCATCCCCAAACACTGCGCAGTGCAGTACTCCTTACAAATGGATGACAGCACAACTGCCCCATTTCTGATAGGAGAGAGGGCATGGTGTGAGAAGGGATTTAGGAGCCCTGGGAGATGCAGTCTTGGGTAGAAGGGTGGGTGAAAACAGTTCTCCGCAGTGCCTGGTAACTTTGCAATGCACCTGTGCTGCACCAGAGCTCTTCGCCCAGGCAACTGCAATTTCTGTCCTGCTCCAAATGGCTTCACATGAAGTCAAGATCTGCAGTTTGTCACCTCCCACTTCTTCCTGTTCCCAAAGCCCTTCAGCTCAGCTATGCTCCAAGGGTCCAATTTTCCTAACCCTCTTGAGGTGACAGGCCTGGAAGATTTCTCCAGTGACTTTGAAAGTCACCTGCCTTCTTTCTGTTTCGTGTCTTTTCTGATGTCCTCTGCATTCTTAATGCTCTAAATGTAGCAGCCACCATTTAGCAGTAATTTAGGTGTTTATTTCAGAAGTGGTGCTCTATGAGACATCCAAAATCTAGGCATAATTTTGATGACTCGCTCCAATAGCCTTGATGCCAGTCTAGACACCTAAAGAGGAGGTCAGTTAGACAAACTCCCTGAAATTTTACAACTGCACATTTTTAACTTCTCCAATTTTCACTGAAAAGTGTTCAGTTTGAAAATGTGTTCCAGTTAGAGGATTTTTCCAAATAAATATTTTCCTACATCAGCAAACCTAATCCTTACTATCACCTACAAGTATTTCTTTCTGCTGAAGGACTTCTTGTAAATTGTTCTTCTGCTGCTGTTCCTGCTGTTCCACAACCGTTTGCTCTGCATGCCACGTACCTAAGATGTCAAGGCAGCTCTCCACCTTCAGACCAATTCACGTGTAAGGCCACTATAGACTTTTACACAGCATATTTTTGTCTTTTTTCTTCTGCCTGCTGAAAGCCACATTCTCAACCCCTATGCAATGTGACCTTTTGTCTACATGTTTTTTCCGGTGTGTAGGATGGTTTAATTTTTTTAAATCTTCACTTGTCAGTGTTCCTGTTTCTGAAACATATTATTGTGTTCTATGGTGCAATGGGACCGTGAAGTCTCCAACTATTTATCTACATGCACCCTTTTCCACTGCACCTGTCTTTCATCACAGGTGATTCCCACTGAAATTTTGAATTATCTATGAGATCACATTAGTATTTCATGACTAGTAACCATAAAATGTGTTTTATTCTTGTTTTCTTAAAATCTCACATTTAACTTCCCATTGAGTCACGCAACTTTCAGATGAAGCCATCAAGGATTTTTTGGCACTAATCTTGAAATGAAAGAAGTGTATTTCCAAACATTAAAGATTAGAAGTTACTGATAGGTTCCAATGGACTATGGATCTACTCCTGTGTTGCTTGAGTTAATGGGATTTTTACTTCTGGCCACGGCTGGGACTCCATCTGGCTTTCATTAACTGTAATTCTAGAAGCATTAAAAATTCAGAACAATAATTTCCATTAAGTAATACACCTAAAGTGGACAAAGGTTTACCTACACTAATTACAGGGCAAGAAAAAAAATATATATCTACATATGTATATAATGACTTGAAGATAAAGTTTTGACACACTTAATCTGCTCATAATTAAAGGAACAGATTTATTAGTGCTGCTAGAAATTGAAAATAACTATGTTCTAATGGAACTTATGGACTTATATCTTCCTGACTTTTATTCTGAGTTTTGTAAACAACAACAAATAATAATTTCAAATGCCCCACATAACAATACAGCATTAAAATATTCAGCTATGCATCTTAAAATGACAGAACACAACAAGATTACCACAAAAATTAGTTAAAAAACTAAAATATCAGCCCAGAAATCTCTGTGGTCTTAATTCCTATTTAATTAACTATTTCAGCATGTCCTTTAGCCCTTCCACACTAAGCACAGCACTGCAGCACAAAACTAACTATTGCCAAGAATGTCAGCAACAGAACTGGATATCAACGTTGAGATCCAACATACCAGAACAACAAAAAAAGATCAGCAGATATGCACTCTGCTCAAGACTTTGGAGCTACCAGCCTGAACCATTCTTTCATCTTCTCTTCCTCTGTAAGTCTGTAAGGCATCTTACCCACTTGTCAGGTCTTACCAATGGCTGAGATTGAGAGCCACATTGTAAAAAGTGATTTTTAGGTCTCTAAACAATTTTTTAAAATTACAACTTTTAAAAACAAAACTTTTTTCCGTTTTTTTATTTTTTATTCCTGCACTTAACATGTGGATCCAAGTTCCATGAAATTTCAAGACTTTATTCTGGAATTATATGGCAAATTTTCATTCCCAGTTCTACCTTCATGTATGGTCAGGTCTGCTTATAACTATTGCCTTTAATCAGTTTTGTCATATTTTCAAGTTGACCTTCCACTTCCTGTGTTTTTATTTCCCTGCTGGACAATAACATGTTCCTTCCCAGGTCTTTTTCCTATGAGGCAAACACACCAAGATGTCTGTCTTCCCATAAAAGCAATGCATCATTCCTCCCAAAAACCATTATTCCAGTTTGAATTTAGCTGTCTTAATATGGGTGACCAGAACTGCAAAAACTGCTCTATATGCTCATAATATGTCTTTAGGGTGAGACATGAGGCTCATCTGATTTATCTAAGGGCAGAGCCTGCCACCTTCTCGGAAGCATCTCCTGGATTTCTCAGACATATCCTGAAACCAATGAGGGTATCTTGCTCCCTCTCCTCTGCCATTTCCTGCCATTGAGCTTATCAGAGGATTCTTTCTTGTTGCCCCTCTAAGTGACTGCCCTTGCACATTTTGCTATTGAATTACAGCTCTTTTCTGCTATTCCAGTCCTCTAGGTAACACAGATCTTCCTGCATTATGCTTCGATCTTCTCCATATTGACAAAACCTCCAATTTTGTCTCATTACCACACTGCCACTTTTTATGCCTTTGTCATTACTAAAGCTATTAAGGAAAGGTATGAGGAGAGGAAATAGTTACCAGAGGGAAAACCTGAACACATAATTTACTGTGCAACAACTGCCCACATGCATCCTACTACCTGTCGTGAAACAGAGTAGCTGTCTCCTATTTATCACAACATACTGAGGGGCAAGTGTCTTGAGAGAAATAGGTGCAGTGCTTAAGCTGCAAACTCACACTCTTGCCCATGCTGGTCATGACAATTGATTAGGTATCCTTAATCAGTCCCTAATGATCCCTCAAGAGTCCACAGCACCTCCTTCCAGCCTGATGATCCCCTTTAAGCAAGGGCTGTTGCATGATTATGTTGTCCTCATTCAGCTCTTTACCTTTTTTCCTAAATTCCCTGCTAATCTCCATTCTCCCTATTGCAATTAGTAAATTCTAGTGGAACACTATATGAGATGTCCTACTGAAGTCCAAGCAGATTTGACCTACCTTACTTCTTAGATAAGTCAGTCAGGGAAAACTGACGAACCTGTAATTGCCCAGATCCCAATTTTTCCTTTCTTAATATGGGTTTATACTTCCTACACTCCATTCATGCTCTCCACCTTTTAATTTATAAAAGTAACATCTATCAAACTCTTATTATTTCATGTGACATCGAAAATTAAGTTCCTGTTTACTCCTAATGCGTGATGAAATGAAACTTTCCAAATTCTGATTTTATCTCAACTGTGGAGATTTCAGATTCTCTTCTTTTCCCTTGGGTACCATGATTATTATTGAATCTTGAAGTATTAGTTATATTGAACAATGATTCAATAATTAGTTATTATTGAATCATTATTTATCTTTGTCCTTGGCAAAAACTAGGAAAAACCCAAACATTTTGGTTTTGATCCATAGCTAAATCTTAACCTCACCCCCTGAAAAGAAGAATGGCTTTCTTTTTTGTTCTTTTGTTAGCTTTACTACCAATAGCTTTCTGCTGATCAGGATAGAATATTATTGTCTGAGACCATAATTTTTGTAATGCTCTCATTACTCACACCAATTCATAAATTCTTGTTGGTCCAGTGATTTTGTGGCCATAGGGCAGCCACCACGTCCAGAAAGAGCTGCACCAGGCAAACCTCTCATGTTAGGCCAGCTCCTTCAGCTGTGGCTGAAGTCTCCTTTAGTGGCACAGCCCTACAGTTCCTGGCAATACTCCCTCTATTCAAGAAGCTGCTTGTCCATTCTGAATCTAATGTGCTGATTACCACTATCACTGCCATGTGGAAAATAAGGTGTTTATTAGCCTTCTCAAAAACAAATTTATTCCAAATGTGTTATTTTGTGTGCTGTATTCTTTCTGAACAGGTTATTACATTGTTAGCATTTAAAGTCTTGCTCTACCTTTATTTTTTTTTATTTTTCAGTTTTCTTTGAGCAATCTTCCATCCACTCCTATGGATTGCCACATTCCAAGCTCAGGTTCTCTTTGGCCAGCGTCCACATAAAAAGTTTCAGGTTTCAGGTTTTCAGGTGAGTAAGAAGTGTGCCCTGGCAGCCAGAAGAGCCAACCTGGGGTGCATCAGGCACAGCATCACCAGTCAGGCAAGGGCGGGGATTGTCCCGCCCTGCTCTGCACTGGGGCAGCCTCAGCTGGAGTCCTGTGCGGGGTTTTGGTGACCACAACATAAAAAAGACTTTAAACTATTAGAGAGCATCCAAAGGAAGGCAGTGAAGATGGTGAAGGGTCTTGAGGGGAAGCCAAACGAGGAGTGGCTGAGGTCACTTGGTTTGTTCAGCCTGGAGAAGAGGAGACTGAGCAGAGACCTCATTGCAGTCCTCAGCATCCTCACAAGGGGAAGCGCAGGGACAGGTACTGATGCCTTCACTCTCGTGACCAGCAACAGGACCTGAGGGAATGGCCTGAATTTGTGTCAGGGGGGGCTTAGGTTGGATATCAGGAAAAAGTTCTTTACCCAGAGGGTGGTTGGGCACTGGAACAGGCTCCCCAGGGAAGTGGTCACAGCACCAAGCCTGACAGAGTTCAAGAAGTGTTTGGACAACACTGTCAGGCAGTTGGTGTTATTCTGTGTCCTGCACAGAGCCAACAAGTTGTACCCGATAATCCTTGTGTGTCCCTTTCAACTCAGGATATTCTGTGATTCTAGGTTTCCCTTATCTCTGGATTGTCTGCTTTCACAATATGTATCAGGAAAATATATTTCTCAATTTATGGTCAAATATTTATTTCTCATAAAAGGCACACATTTTCCTAGTCAAACAGAGAATACACTGTATCCCCCCCAGCTACTTAATCTGCTTAAATGCTCCTTTTCTTCTTACTGTCCATTCTTTTACAACCTGCTATTTCTTTACCTATGAGTTCAAGAGACCTGTATGCACATTAGAAGAGCTTTTATTTTTGAATTGTAGAAATGGCAGGGAGCCGTTGGGTGTTTTTTTTCCTAGCTGAGGCTGATCCATCAGCAAAATGGTTTTCTCATGTAACCATTCATCAAAGTATTTGCTGAATGACTTTTGGTTTTGAATAAATGACTGCAACCCAATTTGTTGTAAAATATCTCCACTTTTGATACTCAGTTCCATAGAATGAAAAACAAATTCCTGTGATCAGAAGCTCTTTCTCCAAAGCCAGAATTTGTTTTCCTCAGATGAATTAGTTATTTGTCATTAGCATTGCCAGCAAACTAAATACATTAAAACAGCAGCCGAACATAAACAAGAAACAAAGTTTTAGTTACAAAATTAAAAATACTGAAAATATTTACAAAAGCATTTTCTCAGATCTCATTTTTTGTATTTATCCCTTTTTGATCCAGCCAATATCCAAAACACACTGACACTCAGAAACAGTAATAAGATAAAACCCATCAGTAGCTAAAAATCCCAAGCATCTAGTCACATCAGGAGGAATGGTATTTTGAAGAAAAAGGCTGGAGTTAGAAACTATATTCTGTTTATTTTCTCTAAATGAATTGGACACATTTATAATAAAATAATGCAATTTTTTATCTGTTAAATTAATTTAAGTAAATTAATTATAAAACAATTATCTGAGGTTTTTATGTCATGCAGGAAGTGTCATTTATATGCCAGTTGTATGCAAAGAGAGAAAAGGTTGCTCTCTTAATTTATTTTAATGCATGCAACAATGGAACATGATTTAATTGAAACAAAAGACAAGAGGATGAAAAGAATTTTTTTTCTCTTTTTTTTTCCCAGAAAAATCCAAAGCATTTGCATTCAAGGCCTTGAAGCATTTCCACGTTATAAATTATATATTTATATGTAAATGGACTTCTGGCTTCTGTTCAGAATATTTGGCAAATTGAATGCTAGATTCTGCTGTCTTTATCTCCGTTGAGTTGTGAACTATTCCCTGAATATTCCTATAGATTTCTAAAGCTTTGCATAACTTAAGCTACCATATGTAAGCTACATGTGAAGGGTTTTATGACAAAATGTGTGCATCTGTGAGCTTTCTATTCCCCATTTGAAAAACAGTGCCTCATACCTGCAAAGCTGATGCAGTTGATTGAACCTTGGGATCAAAACAAAAGGTTTAGACTCCTCCTCCAATCTCAGAAAAATTTTCCTAATTGGCATCTCCTCCCTTCCATGTTGGCATGAATTCATGATAGCTTAAAATCAGTGGTTTTGAGGAAGAAATGGTAAAGGAGAATAAAAGAAAAATCTATATGTACTTACTATAGTCCAGGGATTGACAAGGAGTACCCTAACCACTGAGTGAAATCATGATCCCTCAGACAAAGGGGACACAAGTGCAGGAGGGAAGGAAACTAATTCAGAGCAGCCAACAAAGTCTTTGTTTTGCTCAGAAATCCCAGGCTGAATCCAAGAAACTTTCTCTGAAGAAACCAGTTCATACCTTCACACCTTGAAGGTCAATTAATTGTTTCCAGGCAAAATTACTTTGTCAGTGCAGCTCCTGAGCAGTACCTAATTATTTCACAACCTTCCATAATGACTGTACTACTGGAAGGACAACAGGTTTAAATTACTCAATTCTGACTCCACAAGATGACTCAACAAGTTAAAGGTGACTTGCTAATAAGAGGTATAAATTCAATATCAAGGAAATGTAGGAAGACATATAGCAGAATACACTTTAGAATACTGCTTAAAAAAGGCAAAGTAATGTATAACTGATTCTTTCATTCTTAGTGGAAAAGAAGTCTGAGAAAATGACAATATTGGGGGAATATGAACAATTATGAATCTGATTGCCATTTTGAAGAACCTACCTTTCCTATTTCTTACCACAAATAATTAATAAAATATTTCTTTTGTTGATAATTGATGCATATTTTCCTTACACTACTTCTCATAAAATTTTGTGGTTGTTTGAAAAAAAAACAAACCAAAGAGAAAAAGAAGGATTTTCCTTTGTTTAGAAAACTGCAGATCTCCACCTAGAGATCCCGAGTTTCAAAGAAAAAGCATTCCACGTGAATATTTGAACACAAACCCTCTACCCCGAGGCATTTTTAAAGAAAATTCAGTGGTTTTCTCTTTGGAAAACATTTTAAGTACTGCAGTCAGAGACCTCATGCTGCCATTCATTTGTCTGGGCTGGATTCTCTATCACTACATATGTCTCCACCACACTACTGAAAAAAACCCAAGAATATATTGTAGGATAGCATAGGAATACCCAAGTAAGATTGACACTGGAGTTAATTAAGCTTTATAGCATATTATCATGTAGAGGATAGAGTCCCACAGTCTTTCTGGAGCCTGGGCCACCTCAGTTCCTGCTACCTCTACAGTGCATTGTGAGAGTCCATGCGAGCACCAAGTCCATAAGAGCAAGAAGAGAGATGGAGGTACCAAGACATCATCTCCAACTAACAAGTTCTGATATAAGCCAAAATTTGAAATTTTCCACTCCAAAAAAATGAGTTCTCAAGCAAAATTTTTATTTCACAATTTGTTGATATAGATACAAAAATCTGACACTAAATGATAGAGCTGATACTGCAACAATGACACAAGAAACAGGAATTATGTTAGTTTGCTGCCACATGAAACTATTAAAAACAATATTTCACAAATACAAATATGATAGAAAGTCTGTTGGTTTCCATATGTAGATTTCAGAACACTACTTTATAAAAAGCTTTATTCCAAAAAGCTACAAAACAAGCATTCTTGGTTGGAGTCCCATAATATAATTTTACAGCAGAATTAAAGACAGTAGCTCTGCTTGTTAAAAGTTCCAAGGGAAAGGTAGAAGCCTCTGCTGATGACTTAAGATGAAAAATATTCTGATTTTAAACTAACACTTTGTATTTTGGAACATGTATTTGCATACAAAATGGGGTTTGTCTCATTTGAACAAAAAGCCTTTGCCTTGCAGTACAGAACAGGGGGTGGGCTGTGTCATGAAGCTCAGACACAGTAAATCTGGAGTCATATTTAGTGCTGGGCTACCCATGGGCTCAGAGACACAGCTGATCTCCTTCAATCTGGAGTCCCTCCTGGAGTGTTAGTAAATAACTAACTGTTCCACTCAGGCAGGTGCTGTTACAAGGCAGATTATAATTACATCTACGCTGTGGTTGCAAAAAGAAAAACACAGTGCCTGGAAACCTTAAAATTAGAATGACTTCAGGTTCAACCAACTCTCTTTAAAATGTGGACTACAGCAAAACTAGAAAGCCCAATAAAATAAAGTATCACAGCCACCTAGTATAATTAAAGCGAGTGATGCAAAAGATTTACTGGTTAACTGGTATCATTCCCCCTGGATGAGAATACATCTGATCTGTAGCCAGCACTGCTACAAACACTGTTCCTCTCTCGGAGTCCAAAAGAAATACCTCTGTTGCATATTGGGGGGTTACAATCTCCTGCAGGGCAGTAGGTCACCGCCCCTTTCAGTGTGACGCTAAACAGAAAAGGGGAAACACTGTCAATGAGAGTTTTGCTATTGACTTCATCTAAGCCAGGACTTCATTTTGAGTGTTTCGCCCACTCTTAAATTTTAGTAACACTTATCTTATCTATCCTAAGAAATTTAAATGGCAAAACAACATCTGACATGCATGTAAATCTAGAAGCTTGGAATCTGGGGTGAAGGAAGACAAGCTCTCAAAAATTGGTTCCACATTCACTGAGATATGCTCAGCCTGCTATGGGAATCTCCAACATGTTGTTGCTTGATCCTACCTCTCCCAAACGTCAAGTGCAATATCTCTTCAAATTTCCGCAGGAGAATGTGGTAACAGGCACACAGAAATGAGCGTACTCTGCCTTTTTGTGCTATCCCTCATAAATCACCTTTGTTTGCATAAGGCCCAAGGCAAAGTCTATTGAAATCAGAATAAGCCTTTTTCTTTTGGATGAAGTCCATTATCTGTGTTTCTCCTGCTTCTTTCTCTTTTGGCTGAAATGTCACATCTCACTTAAGCATACAAGGGTGGCCAACAGAAGAGATGGAGCCAGCTACAGGAGCGTCATGAGAATACATGAATGAGATATGTATATTCATAGAAAGATTCATTTCAAAACAGAGTAGCAGAGCGAAGACACATCAGTTGCTCTTGCACACTGATAATTTACACATTTTACACATTATTACTTTGCTGTTCTACAGCAAAAATGTAGTTACTATAGCAACTGGTTTGTCATATGACCAGGATTCTATTTTTAATATCACTCAAAGGTACATATTAACATGCATAATATACGGACTGCTTATGGGGGCTGAAAACATATATATTAACATTTTAAACCTTAAAAGGGACAATCCTAGCTAATTTCTTTTACTATCTGCATTTTTTTATTAGGTTTTCTATCTAAAGACTCACAAAGAGTGACAGTAAAACTGTCATTACAGCTCCTAGTGAACTCATGCAGTTTTCTCCTTTGTGGTACAGGAGACCAGAGGTATCTATGAGGTTCAGAGCTCCTGAGAGAGTTCTAGGGCACTGCCAAGGTCCAGATGGATGTTTCCAAGAGCTTTGGCTCCTATGTATCTTTATCACCAGCTATCACCTTCTTTTTCTCCCTTTTTGTACCATGCTCCTGAGCAAGCTTATTTTTTTGGATGACTTATGTTGAATGAATCAAGAAGACATCTTAAAGCATCAGTTTCTTTTCTCAGTCTAACATATAAATTGTTTCTGTAAAGATGTCATCCATCTGCAACAGACACAAATAAACCATTTCCCAGTATCACAGAGCTCCTGGAGTCCCATGCACAAGACAGCTGATATGACACCTTTCTTGTTGCTGTTAAACAGAATTTATCAAATCATAGATTTTCAGTCCAGTGGTCAAAATGAGTGTAGAAGAAGATGTTTAGGGAAAAAATAATTTTAGAAAAGGGGTGGGAGTGGGTTGTACAGTTTTTCTCCTTGTCTCATTTGACTTTAACACTCACAAATTTTTGGTGATGTGGGTGTGGGGAGGACTCTTACTGAATTTGAAACTCCCATTCTGGGACCAGAATACCCATACATTCTCTACTGCAGCAGCCAGGGAATATACTCACAGCAGAGCTTCTCAGGTTGCACCACTTTACAGTTTGTTTTGGAGGCCAATGCAAAGCACTCCTATTGCTCTACTGAGCCTTAAACTACTTAAGATTGTAAATGGTTAGGGAGGGGGAGGGCTCCCAATTCAAATTATTTCAACCTTTTTACTCCCTGTGGAGACTTAACATGCTGTCAAGCCCCTCTGACTTCAGCTGACGGCAAACTTAGATGGTTTCTACTCCAATACACAGTTTTAACCTTACAGATCCCTTAACACAGAACTCCATCTATACCATGCCCTACAGCCTTCAGCAAAGCTGTCCACGTTGCAATTCTGAACTCTCAAAGGTAACCTTGAAGTACAACTCAGGTTCTTTCATGCTATGGGAGGCTTTATAGGAATCAGTCTGCATGTCACTGACTTATGGGCAGCAGAGAGAGGCGACAGATGCAGAGCTGCCAGAAGTCAGGAAGGAGGACTTGTGGCATGTCTGAGCCCAGAGAATCAGGTCAGTTCTCAACATCCTGCAGGAAAAAAGTGCATCTGTCTCTCAGCATGTTCATGTCATCCATGGAGCCTTCAGTTTGTGGTTGATGCTGCAACTGACATTCGCTGGCTGTGTGACTGTGTTGCTGGTTGTCTGGTGTGGCTAAAATTATTCTCACATTGACCCAAACTTCAGTACCAAAGGAAAGTATCTCTTTCCTAGTGTCATACTGCTGTGGCAAGTCCACCACAAGGCATGTGACTCCTTGGTGCCCACCAGCATTTTTCACATGAAAAGACATGCAAACAGCCTATGCAAAGAGCCCAAATTAAATGATCCCCTTGCCTGACTAAAGAAAAAGGTCCAAAAGCCAGCATCTCAAGAGGTTTGGGATCACGAGGGATGTTGCAGTTAAAGAAGGTTTGTCCTATTCAGTGGCTAAATGGTTTGGCCAAGTGAAAAAGATCTTGCATTAGATGGCGGCCCTGGTATCTTGGCATGAGGAATTTGTATGCAATTATTTGTATAAATTCCTTTTATTGCCTCTGGTATCTTGGCATGAGGAATTTGTATGCAATTATTTGTGCAGGAGGAGAGAACCATGAAGAGTGTCTTATATAAATCCTAGTAAATAAATCAGAACTGCTATCGCATAAAGCTCTGTTTCCATTACTTTGTTATTATCATGGTATACAACAGAAAGCTTCATTATCTATTTACATCAACACTCTCACAGGCCAGAATGCTTTTTTGCTTTCTGTTGCCATTATGTTGTATTATGTGTGGCAATGCCATAGCAACCCAAGATAACACAAGTAGTGTAGGGCAACAGTGTAATATTTTCTGGCTTTTGTTTTGAATGAGACAGAAGACAGCTACCCACTCTATGCAAGCTATACACAAATACCAAGGATTTAGCACAATAAGTAGCAATTAGCAAACCAACAGTACTTATTGCAAGCCAGCATTTGTCTCCCTTGCTTTCTAAAGGTTTAAAATCACTGAAAGGGTACCACTACAGCATCTCAAAGGACTGAGCAACACACATAGCAGTGTAGTTCATAGGTTTGGTGTATGTCACCATCCACTGCTACACATTTGATCTCATTGAATATATGTATGAGGCGTCTAGGCATCCATGTTGTATCTATCAATCTGAACTGGGCCAGGTCTTGAATTAATAGGCTAAAGGCTGAGGATACCTTAGGATATGTTTATTTGGCAGTCACCACAGAAGTGCTATTTGTAATAGAACTTGTTGAGAATAACTATTCAATTTGTGCAGGCAGAGTGAAATGACATTTTTAGTCACCTGAGAGAATGAGTTCAGAGTGCCTTCTCTGAAACGTGCACTAATTACCATGCCATGACATTGTGTGAATAATGTATTTGGGCAATCAGGCACACGAAAGGATAGTGAGTATGATCAGCGAAAGTACCAAACTTTCCTCCTGCTTGTTTAACTTGTGCCCTGAAATCTCTCTGATACCCTGGGAATGACGTAATCTGCCAGAGCTCAGCTTTTCAATATATTGGGTAGTTCACCATCGATTGTCCATTGCTAGTGGCTTGGTTTTGTGTCTTTTATCTAAAAATGACATACAAGCCAGTTCACACAAGCAGTATACACTCTGTAGTAGGGCACTTTGCATTAATTTGCCTGCTTTTTTTTCCCTTCATCATTAGAGGGTTTTTTCCTGTGCTGAACTAACTCAGTTACATTGGATGGGGACCAGATGACAACCATTTTGCAAACTCTGACATACAGATGCTATGCACAGAAACTAGACATCTAAAAAGATTTAAATATGCTTTAATAAGCACCAACAAACACAGTCTTACCTGCCAATGTACAGAGTTAAAACTAATATGTCACTGGGGTTAGTATTAAGCATTGTTAAGGTTGACTCACACAGCTTCTGAGCTGATGTTCAGATGTTTGGGTGGAAGCAGGAAGCATAGTTGGGCAAACAGGTAATGACTGAAACAGCTTCTTACCCCAAAATACAGAAGTATGCAAATGCTCTCAGGAACCTAATTTACATGGATGCCAAAGCTTTACTGACCTCCATGTGTAGGAATGGATGAGGATGAAAGAGAAAGAAATGTTCTAGGCGGCAGACAAGGCAGATTTGGTTAGTGCCAGAATTGGGTTTGCAGTGAGCCTCAGTGGAAAAGCCCATCTGGAGCAAAGGGTGCTGTCTCAGACGGGTTTAAAGATACAGATAAGAGAAGACAAAGTAAAGCCCCTAAACAATCTGAAGTAATTTGATCTTCCTGTGTCCATGGAACAGCATATTGATATTTCCTTGTAAGCAGAAGTAAATGTACCTGACTAATATGACTTTTTTTCCTTACCTGGTGTGATCTGTAAAATGTTCAAACTACTGGATAGTTTCTTGGGTTAAGAATGGAAATACACATTATAAATATAGTTGAGTCACACGATTATTTCACGACCATTTAAAAAGTGTTCATTTTCATAGTGCAGATGAAGCCAGAGTTAATTAGCACTAGTCACTGGAGAGAGCAGTAACTCACCTAATTTTTTTTTTGCTTTTGCTAAATGGATTGCAATTACTCCCTCAGTAATACTGTGATAACAAAGTTTAATACGTAGAAAAGGTATTAACAGCATCAACAATGCATCATGGGAGAGTAGTAACTAAAGCAAAATTAAGTAAAGCTTTTTTGTTCAAATCTGGAAAAAAATATTTCTCCTAATAAAGACAGGTACTTACAACATGGTTTTCATGGTTTTCTTTCAACCTTGAAAGACTGCAAAGATTCCAAACAAGAAATCTTAAATAAGCATTAAATATTTCCATAATTACATATATCTGCATTATTTTATACAGATGTTTACAACAGGGAAGGCAACATTAGAACAAGCAAAGGTCTTCTCTATGTATTAGCAAGCAGGGCCATAGGTTCAGGAAACAGAATAAAACCTATTTATTGTCCCTGCAGGTTTGAGGTTTGGGGATTTTTTTCCTGTTGTTTTGCTTTTTAATTCTGGTATTTCATCTTAATACAGTTTGCTAGCAGAGGTTAAGAATATCCTAGTTCCATCTTGTCAAGCCTTAATAATACTGTTAAAGAATCAGATATCAAACATTGCTGATGAGATCCCAATAATCACAGGAATGGCTAAATCATTTCACAGCAGTACAGTATGGACACTGCAAGTACAAGGCTGTATAAAATCCAGGGTTTTCATTATCATCCCTAGAAAACAGTGAGTAATGCCACCACTGTCCTCCAGATCAAGTTGGAAAATGAAAATAGTCTTGCAGTTCACTCATCATCAAATTTTAATATGTCATGAAAAGATAGGTTGCTCTATTTAGCTCAATGTGCAGAACAAGTCTCTTAAAACCCCCGCTGTAGGTAAAAGCTGAAGTCTACAGGATACAAAATGCTTTAGATTTGTAACTATTTCGCAATATATAGCATTTTGTTTTCCAAAGGACTATGTTAGAGAGATATGCTGTAAAAATCCAGAGATGCTGCCAGCAATTAGGCAGTTGGGTGACCTAGAAATCTTCTCTGTTACACTGGGGCTTGCTTGCCAGTTCTTCATGTTCTGTCCTGAAAGACCGTTTTGTTTTTGTTTACACAGCTCTTGTAGGCAGAATGAGTAAACCTTTTTTCCCTGCATTTGCCAGGTTTCAGTGATACAGTATTGGCTTCTCCATTTAGAGGCTTTGGATGGGCATTTCAGAATATTCGGTTTGACCAGAAATCAATTTTCATGTCACCTAAAAGAAAACATCTTTTTAGAGCTGAAAGTATTTGGAACTATCAGTCAGGTAAAATTGACGATGAAGTTTACATGTGGTTTAGAAAAAGAGATCTAGATGTAAACCTTAGTTAATCTGAGTCACGATCAGTAGGGCACCTGCTAAAAGGAAATTCCCTGTGGAAAAAAAAACACTTTTCCCAAAAATATCCCCAATTTCCCATCTCCCTCCTTCTTTCTACCACTACCTTTTCACTGTAGGTGTTATGTCTGTTCTGCTGAGATATTTATAATCTCCCCATTCATAGTCCTCCTTTGGGGCTCTCAGACTGAGCAAGGCAACAAGGCAATGGGAGGTCTCAAAGGAGACGCAATTTTATTTGCTGCCTGAAATATTTTGGCAGAGACTCATTAGGCATGCATGGGAAGAGCTTAGGCAACTGCCTGATATGTTTGTGATAGCTTCTGCTCAAACCATCCAAGTATGTGGTCTTCACTGAAGGCAACAGCTCAAAATTCAACAATTTATCTTGCTTCTTGGAACAGCAAAGATTAAAATTGTACATTTTTGACATATGGAGCACTTTTTCACTTGCCATTGTCTGAAATGAAAAGAAAACAAAAAGGAAATTATTATGGGGTTTATTTCTAATTTTCAGAATAACTATTTCTCTTTGGGTGGCATCTAATCACAGTGTGTTCAGAGGAAGGGGAGAAAGTTTCAAAAACTTACAAATTCCAAACAAATATTTTAAAAATACATTTATTTGTCTCTCAACCAATAGATTTTAAAGCAAACTGTAAAAAGAAATAGTTACTAAAAGTAGAGATATAAATATAGCAGAGGAAATATAAATTTAAACAGTTATAAAAAGAAGAACTCGTATAGCCAATTTCACTGCAAGATCCTCAAAATATATTAAAGATTAAAAAGCTTAAGATTTCAGCTGTAGTATGTTCTTGCACTGAATATTCAGAAACTTTGAAATAAAGGTTCTACTATTTAGAATAATATACACAATAAAAAGTAATGCAATGCTGTTACAGAAATGTTAACACTTCCATTACCAGAGCTTGTAATTTAACATATTCTGCTAAAGAGTAAGTTTTCATAGTGACTTGGAGCCATCATCAGAATTACCAGAAGAATCAGAACAGGTTTTTGACATAAGATTTTGCATTTCATATCACTTCTCATAGATACTGTCCACTACTTAACATTTTTAGACATTTTCAGCTCCTGCTCGAAAATGCTCTGAACTTCATTCTCTTCTCTGAAAATTTCTGCAAGTTTGAGAATAAATGAAAATGAGCTATTTCACATTTTTGAAGTGGAATGAATTTTATTTTGTAGCAGATTAAAATTAAATACTCTAAAGATAGTCCTTACTTTGCCGCAAACAACCTACATGACTATATTCAAGCCACTGAGTCTATTTTTCTGTGTTCCTATAGATAGCAAAAGATACTTCTATAGTTGCCAACTGCAATGCTTTGTGCATATACTTAGCTATCATCCCACAGCTCTTCCGAAATCTATGAAAACCTGGAAAGACACTGAATGCATAAATGCTAACTATCCATATCCTTTTGCATCCATTTTCAAAATGAACACAATCCATATCCAAAAAACTTTAGGCTGGAAATAGGACATGCTCTGGGTGCTAGTTTTAAAGGAACTTGTAAGTGGACCATAAATTTTACGGTATATAAGAAGCAGAAGTCTGCAAATACCAGGCAGACACTCAGTTTAAGACCAAAATAATTTTTAAATTTCCAAATGTAATCTTTCACACTGCTGAGTGTACCTCCAAGAGACATGAGGGCAACCCCTGCCTGCAGCAGAACTGAGGCTTCCCTCACAATGCAGTCATCCATCCATCCACCATCCATCCATCCATCCATCCATCCATCCATCCATCCATCCACCCACTCATCCTTCCACCCCTACCAGCAGGGCCCAGCCTGTGCAAGCTGCCTTCTTCTGCACAAAGGATGTGCTCTGCCTTGAAGCAGTTCATCACCTGGATAAATAATGCTGCTGTTTGTTTTGACAGCTAAAAAAACTATCACCATATCACTGACATGCCACTGAAGATGTCAGAAGCCAGGCCATTTCACTGTGCTGAAGTGCTTTTCCTTTTATTGCCAGGCCTATAACGAGATTATTGAAATGATTCAACAATAGTCAAGCTGCAGCTATAGATACTTGTTGAAAGTAAATAATAAAAGCATTTTATCAGAATTGCTGTCATTTTCCTGTTGAGGGATACATCTGTTTCATAAGCACATTTTTATGTGTGCCTGCCTTATGTGAACCTGCTCTAATTTAGTTACACTGATAGGTACAGTTGTAGCTTTCTTTCTAACAATATTAACAGATGAATAGGGCAGTCATTTTCAGACAGCAATTTGCCACGGCTACAGTTGAAGTGGATTGGATTGAGATTGCAACCTAGTAAGAACTCGGATTTTATTATTATTGTGGCAGGTACTTTGCTGTTAGGTTGGGTTTTTTTCTTTTTTTTTTTTGTTTGGGTTTTTTTTTTTTTGCTTTGTTTTGGTTTTTTGGTTATTTTTTTCCTTTTTTTTCTTTTTACACAGGCTACTTGTTTGGTGTGCATGAATTTGAGACAAAAATCTATTGCAAGAAAAACTAAATGGAGATCAAAAACATTCTTCTGAGAAACCCAGTGGTAAAGTGCAGATAGGAAAAGGTACAGACAGCATCACCTTTCTGCATCCTGAATACTGTCCAGAAATGCAAATCCTGATCACTCAATGCAGCTGTCTGACAGACATGTAAACAGTCAGGGACATTCTTAGAAAATGATAGCTAAGGAGAATTGCAAAGCAAGTGGATGCAACATTGCATTTCTGAGCAGAGAAATCTGTACCTGTACTTGGAGATGCAGGGAAAACATCTCCAGTTTTGAAAAGCAAGCGCTTTTGTACTCAGATCCAAACCTCTAAGCTATACACTAGATAAGTCCAGATGCTGTTGTTCAAAATAGCAATCCTACAAACCCTGCCCAAGCACCTAAAGGCGACTAACCTCTGCCCAGAAGCATTTGTCCACCTTTGCTGCCAAGAATTGACTTGGCCACTTTCAACCAGTTTTAACTGACAATGGTCTGAAACATATGAAGTTCCACCTAGAAGTGAGTGACTTTACAGACAAAAGACACCTGAACCAACATCCCCTACCTGAAGAAGTGGGATTTAAGATCATAGGTTCCCCTTTCTGCTTGACTTCCTGGCTAACTAGCCAAAACACTGCCAAGTGTCCTGGGCACTAATGGCCTGGGGCTGCCAGGATCTCTTACCTCCACTTTCCAGATCCTTTAAGCACCGAACTTGTGGCCCTGCAAACATAAAGATAACTCTAATTCCATGTTTATGTGCTATAGGTTTTCAGACCTCTCCCTTCCAGGTGTGTAAGTAGGGAAATGCCTTATTCTTGGAACCCTCACAAGGAAAGCCCCATGGAGCTTTTCTCCCAGTCAGGGAAGAAGGCATTTCACCCAAGTCTTCACCAACACACATTATTCCATCATGCAATGTTGCATCAAACAGCAGCACCCCCCTTGCATCTGTTTCCAATGGTTAATAAGTCAAGGCAATGAGTGATCATGAACAGCTCCAGGAGATCATCTGCATCTCCTCTTCAGTGAAGGAGTGGTTACAGTGACATCCTCACCCCACCACCTCGCCCCTCCTGTGTGATGAGGCACAAGGAGAAAGATGGGCATAAAGAAAACTATTTTATTGTTAAACAAATAATGACTTCTGCCTGGGTTCAGAGGCTCTAAAGGCTGAATTTATTGAAAGTTTAAATGAGCCAATAAACATTAAGATAAAACAAACACTGAATTAACAGCTTTTCAGCATACAAATTTCTACTGCTATGAGTTTGCAAATGTCAGTGTTTAACTTACGTTACTTCTCTCTAATTTTCTAGATGCCTATCCTTAGCTGGCAAAATCTGTGTAGTGGCAAATTCTGTTGAAGTCCTCTTTCCTTTAATTTGCAAGGAACGAAGAACAAGAGCCCAGTCAGCCTCCAGAGACAGCGGATTCTGAACAATATTGCAACTTGGCAATAATGAAATCCTTTCATCCTCTTTAATGTTTGCACCTGACAGATAAATTCAGAAACTCTCAATTACTGGAACCCAGAAATATCAAAGTGTGCTTCAATATTGATTGCCACCACCATTCCAAGAATATCTGTTGGAAGAAACATGGGCATAGGCTGCCCATCTCCTCCTCTGCTCCCAAGAGATGTGGGGCACTAAAAGCTTACAGGGTGGAGGAAATTGCGTCATTGCAAAGCCAGCTTGGACTGTGTCAGAAGTGGTTTTTATCAACTTTTATTTTTCAATAGTCTTTGTTTCATTAGAAAAATATCACTTTCCCTCACATTTATCTCCATGTTCTTCTTCTTTTAAATAATTTCAGAAGGAGAAGGTTAAGCAATCAGCCCTGAGGGAACACCTAAATCAAAGGTTACCTTCAGGGGTATTTTCCTTTAATTTATTTCTATAAAAATATGCAATGGAAACAAATTATCTATTCCACAACAGAAAAGAAGGGATAGCTGCAGCTACATGAGCTCAGAGACCTGGCACGATGCAGGCTCTAGAGGAAACCCCCCCTCAAACCCCACTCCAGAGTACCAAGGAAGAAATTAGCTCCTCCCTGCTCCTGGGAGTCCTGCCTCTGCTTGACTTCACAGGAGCTGGCAGGAGCACTGACGGGAGCTTCCATAGAGCCAGAACTTCTCCCCAGGATATGAGATTCAGCACAGCGCTGTTAAACACATCCTGAAAATCTGCCACGTCTCATGAAAAAAAGAATTGGAGGTGGTTTCCCCTTCTCCTCTGCAGAGAGAAAGCTCCTCGCACTGTTTGTATTACATCCAAATATCTTCTTCAAACAAAATATTTCCCCTGTGAAGCAGCTCAGCCAAAAACCTGGAGGAAACCTTGGTACAACTTTTCCTCTGAGATGATAGTCCTTACTGGGAAAAATAAGAGCATAATTCTGTGACTGGGGAAGACATTGACATCAGCAATGTGGGGTGTTAGATTAAGAAAGGGAAAATATAGTTGAAATGCTATTGTTTCTAAAATAAAATCTGATCTCTTTGCTTGTTGGCCTTTTTTAAAAGACTGAAGACACTCAATTTTTTTATGTATACACGTGTAGATAAATAGTTGATTTATACAAATATATTATGTATGTTAGGCATTAAAAGCCTAACTAATTGTGGAAGTTTGTTAATTTTACCTAGAAAAGTTCAATAAAGACCCTTGGGGGTAGGGCATTTTTCTTCTCAGTCATACAAAGATCAGCACAAGGAATCCTGGATAATACCAGAGGTTCCTGGACAGCATAGTTGAATAAAAAGTAGATTACTTTTCTTGTCCCATTGCACCATTTGCTATCACTCGTGTTGATAAAGATACACCCACCTTTTTCTTCCTAGTTACTTCTCAAAGATTCACTGCTCTTGCATTTAAAAAGAAAATTTCAGTAAACCAATAAAGATAATTTGCTGTGCTTTAGAAATCCAACTTGATTGGGCTCTCTGCTTACAGTTGTTGTACAGACAGCTGCTTGTTGTCCTTTTCTCACTAAAGTGATTACACTGAAAAGACAAATTTTGAAGCTTTCTACTCCTCTTCGAAGCCTGTGAGCTGCAGAACCAGCAAAGCCTCTTGTCCTAAACATTACTTCCCAGCAATCCACACTTACATTCACATCCACCGCAGATCTTCCCACAACACCTTCAGTTCCTCCTTCAAGTCCTCCCGCTTGCCGGGTCTCGTACCCATCAGATGGACAAACCAGTGGTAGTGCGCGTGGTGGCTTTTTGTGGAACGGGCATCTAGCAGTGTGTTGAGGAGAACACATCTGTTCCTCCACTGCTCCAGCTACACAGCACACAGCAGCTGGGCTCATGCTGCAGACGCACTCTCAGTTGAGGGATTAATTTTGACTATCCTCTTCTATCCACTTAGTGAATTTTCATTGATTTGGTACATTTCTATCTTTGAAGTCAGTTTTGGTAGAAAGTGGTAAATGGGCTCAAAATGATAGGGGAGATGAGAGGACTAAGATTTTGTGATTGCTTAAATCTTTTCACATAAAGCTAAAAATGCCTACTCTCAAAAAATGTCTTTTAAAATATATTTTATCCACCAAACATTTCAAGCAAGTGGTTAACGTGCCACAAGGAACAGAAAATCTGGAAAAAGATGTTTTCAGACTACTTTTCTTGAGCCCAGCATCTATTTTTTCATTTCCACATTAAACAAAAAAGCCAGTCATATGTAGGTTAATAAAGTGAACACAAGGGAGATGTACCTCTAAATTGGAGCCAGACAGTGAATAACAGAGCAGGAATGTACTTAAACCTCGGTACCAGCTCGTGACAAGGTCTGCTCTCTGTCTTAGTCCTTGCATTTTGGAAAAAAGCTTCAGGAGCTAAGAGAAAACTTTCAACCTGACAAATACTCCTTGGCTGGAAAAGGCTCCTGTTTTAATTCAGCACAGATGTGACTTTTAATGAAAGCATTATGGATTTGCAGCTGCATGGATGATACAAACCTTTTTAAAGGAATAAATGACTCAAAATGCTTTATTTTCACGGCACCATTACGCTTGACCTTTGCGGTGGTACAATCCTAAAACCAGCTACAATGCTGTTTATGCTCACCTGTCTCTTATCCAGTCTAATCTTGGGAGAAATGGGGCAGCCTGACTCCTGCTAGACGAGAAAAGAGAACAGCCCATACTTCCTGTGTGGGACTTAACACTTTGCAGGATTAGGTGCCTGGTGAGTATAGACATGAGTGGTAAACAAAAAGGAAAAATCTAAATGCACCAGACAGGGAACTGCAGAGAAATACTGGGTCACATTAGCACAGAGTCACTAGATAACTGAAAACTAGGTCAATGTGAGGAACACTGGGAGCTTTTGCTACAGCAGTCATTCTCCAGAAATTAAGCTGGATCTAAGGGCTGGCTATTTGGCTCGCATTCAGACACCTGCTTCACACAGGCACAGGGGTAAATTGTAAACCTAATTTCTTTCCTATGTTTCATGTCTTAATTCTGCTGGGCAAGAGACAAGACAGACACCTGTGTAATAAACTTTTTTTTCCATTTAGTCAGGTAGCATCTTCTTTACCTCACCTAGCTTCTGTCTGATTAGAGTCCAGTAGTTTCCTTCCATGCAGCAGCATCTCTAGGGGTAATTAACCACACGTATCTTACAACGGGATAAATCAGCTCCTAGAGAGAGGCTGTCTCTCTCCACATATAGAAGCTCAGACCAGACAGCTTTCAGATAGCCATTAAGGTGCAGCAAATCCCACCCTTATTACATACAACCCCAGTGAGTAATTAAAAAAATAATACTGAACATCAAGCATATCTTTTCCATCTCACAGAACAAGTACTGTTGCTCTGAACATACAACCTAAAGTTAATTTTAGGTAAAACTTTTCAGTCCATCTTCTTTCCTGCTAATGTTTCTGTATATTTATTTCAGATTTGTTCCCCTACAAGGAAGAAGAAATCAACCCCCTGTGATCAACATTTTCTTTCACCCAAAATGCCCTATATTGACACTGCACTAGTCTGGCCCTGATTCAGCAGAGCACTTATCCATTTATTTAAAGACTGCTGAATCATGGCCAGAGGTACCATCCTGTGCTCAGCAGTGAACTAATAAGCCAAATATTGTGGAGTCAAGTCCAACAAGCCAACAAATTCACATTTATCAACTTGGATTCCTGGAAATCTCCACATTTCTGAAAAAAAATTCGGACTTTCACTGATTATACTCTCTGTATTGGAGGTGCAATATGTTGCATCTTCTTATCTACTCAGTGAAGTTTTAAAAAATATTTACCAACGTTCATGTAAATCATTGGTACAACAACCTCCAATAACTGACCCATAAAATGTGTGTAATATGCAGAGCATATGGAAATAAAGAAAGAATTGTAAGAGACCAGTTCATTTCCAAGGGTAGCTAGAAAAGGCAATAAGGAAACCCTGGACAGCTGATGAGAGAGCCTAAACAATTCTGTTTAAAGAGAGAAAATTTAAAGTTATTATTCTTTAGCAAATCATCCTGAATGAATTTCATCATTCTTGATTTAAATGTGGTTTTTTGACACTTTAATTATAAAGAAACCATTCCTGAACCGTACAATATGAACAGAGATGCCATAAGTTTAAGTAAAATGCTATTACCAGCTCATTTTGCAAAATTCACAGCCTCATTCAAATTAAACAGCATTTCTCTGCAACAGATGAAATGAATATTACAAAAATGAAATTTTATGCACGGGTTCAGGAATATTTTAATTATTTTATGCTTTCTATACATATATATGCTTGTGTGTGTGAGTGTGTATGTGGTTGTCAAGAATGGCATGCTGGCAACTTGCAGTTTAATACTTTTTTTTTTTTTCCCCACAGTAAGATACCCTCTTACGTTCTTATGTTCTTGGAAATGAGAAACATTCACTACAGCAGTATAATGAAGCAATGTTCATTAAAACAGGCTATGTAGGTAACATATTTCTATTACCACATTACAGCATCCACTTAAATAAAATACAGACGACGCTATGCATTCACCTAATTTTTTTGCTCGTATTCTCCTGCTCCTCATTTATTATTGAGCTACCACATTTTAACACATTTGGACAAGTTTGCTTCAGAATTAAGCACAACCAATCTGCACAGTACAATGTTTACCTCTCATGCCATGTCTTTTTTTTTCCTTCCCTTTTCTAGTCACAAATCATTGTCACAAGCTCTGATTGATTAGTTGTCAGTTTCCTCCCCATTTTAAATTTAACAAAAAACCAAACTTGAGCTGATTTTGTTTTTCTTTAATAAATACATGCTTCTGAATAATGCAGGGTGAGCAGTTTCTTCAGGTATTACATAATACTCTGGCTCGATTGATAACATTTTCAGCCTGTAAATCAGTTTCTAAATTTGCATGACAAGCACAGTTCATATGACATTTCAGCTAATGACTTGCTTTACAAATTTATGGACTCTTCTCTTCCTATAATGCTAGAAAAACAGGAAGCTTTAGTGCAAAAGTATTTTGATTCCAAAACGTTGCAAACTCTGTTTCACATTTACAGGATCTGTGTTCCTCTGCCACGCAGTAAATATTCAGGCAGTAAAAGGGCACTGCAGAGGGTACAAAACATAAAAGGAGACAGACTGTAAGAAGCCCTTTTCAACACTAGCCAGAAGTGAATTGGAGCCTTTTGCTCTACCATACATAAAGAAAACAAAAACAAAAGCAAACACCTTTAAAAAGTATTTCCTTAGGGAACAAAGCAGATATTTGTAGAACTTCTTTTCTTATAAGGTGCCCTCAACTCAATATTAGCTGAGTGAGAAAAGCAAGATGAGAGTTGCAAACAGAAGCAAAAGCACAGCAACAACCCAAATGTCCCATATTACCTCACTTCTCCATTTTCACATTCAGGGTAGACAAACACGCAAATTTAAAAAAAAATTGTCTGGTTACACTGTAGGTAAATATGGCAATATTTCTGTCCCACTGGCATAAAGGCAGCTTAGTCTTTCACTGAGTTACTCAGTTCCTTGCTGTACCTCCTTTGTCCAGCTCTATTAAAATACAGCACATGCAGAAGTGTATTAATTCAAATTGCACATTTGTATATACACAGACTGATCTGATTTATAAGAACAGTCTTCAGTAAGTACTTAACACCTTGAATCTCCAGCTCAGCTGCACTCAAATGACTTAGGCTGGACTCAATTCTCACCTCAGCTTGCTCAAATACAAAACTCCCTGTGGTTTGGGGGGGCTGGTGGCTAATCAAATGCCAACCAATTAATGAAAAATAAGAGGTAAGATAGCAGCTACACTGAAAACCACCAGCCAGCACAACAGGAAACAAGGCTGAGTGAAATTATAATTTCAGAATGCTATTAATTATTTGCAACTGAAGAAGGAAAACCAGTCTTGTGGTTAATAACCTGAAACAGGACTTGGGACCAGACAAGTGACCTGCTTCTTGGTTGTGTTGAAGTTTCCCTGAATAACTTAGTGCTGGCCAATTTCTCTTCCACGCCATTTTCCTTTGTGTGACATGAGGATACCTACACCTGTTTGTCTTCCTGCTTCTCTGTCCTCTTTACTCACCTTCAGCCACAGAAACACTGGCATGGGAGGTACTGTCTCCTAAATGCCTGTTACATTTCTTTTTTCCTTTTCATGAAAAAAATACCCCATGGGGCTTAGGTTAAAGGAATCTGAAATGCAAAATTTTACAGTAATATTGTTTTTTAAAAAAACCCAAACTGTTGGAATTGCTAGAGAAAAACGCTGAGGACTCAGTGAAACTATATCTATATGCTATTCATAAAACACAAATTTTATGCATATTAAGATATTACTTACATATTTCAACACTATTCAGCCTTACCACGTCACAAGCCCTAAGCTTAACTGTAGAAATACTATTTTTTCAGTAATCTTGAACTGCACAAAACCTTCTGCAAAATAATAGAATCAGCTATGAATTAAACATTATTCAATCTTAAATAAGTCTGCATATATAATTTTACTATAAAATCAATAATATTTTCCATTTTCCTATTAAACAATATAGTCAGCATTTTTCTCTAAGCAGGACTGTCTTTTGGTGAGGTTCTAGGGCTTATATTATGCAAAACATCAAAGTACAGGGCCTACTTCATGAATATATATACCTTTTCTTCCAGCAACCTCAGCAATTATAAAACTTGCCAAAATTTTTTTTTTTTTTTTTACTCTGCACCGAAATACATTAATTGAATGGATGATATGCAGGCTTGTTAGGCCACAAGGGGCTGAGTGACCAGATAAAAGCCCTTTTTACCCTTATCAGTAGACCATACCAATTGGCCTACTGAAAGACTTAGCTATCTTCACACAAATATAATCAATGAAGTTTAAATTCAATATTATGTAGGACAAAAATGCAGAAATGCTAGCACACACAGGAAAAATAAAAGCTTTAAAAATAGTTTTCCCCTTTTTTAGCAGTATGTACAGCATGACATATCCCAGCACATTGACTACATTAATATATGTACGCGTTAATAGATCAATAGCCAGAACACACTTGCTCATAATGCATTACAGATGGTTCTCTGCTAATTATTTACATTTTGCTATATGGAGGCTATGCTGCTTACTGCTTTGATGATACTTTGAGTTACTGTTTTGATGACTTCGAATAACTTTGAAGACTTCAAGGTGATACTGTGTTCCACTTACAAGTCTTCTCTTGTTCTTATATATGTGCTTAGCATGCAAATTGGAAAATTTCTATTTACAGGCCAGACACTAAGTGAAAAACAATCTCTATGAGATAATCTAAAAAATATAGTAACTTATGCTTCTTATTCATTGCTTATATACTTGACCAGTCAACACTTCAAAATTCAAAAATTATTTCTCTGCTTGCAATGTTTGTGTTGCTCTCTTAAGTCTTTGTGAATAACTGTGTTCAATATCTATTCCAAGTTTTTCAGGAATAAATCTCACACACTGATCTACCTTATTATACTGAAATGACTTTAAAAAATAGTTGAAGTATCATCCTCTGACAGTTTTTTTCATCCAAAATCTTATTTTTTTTATAACAAAAGATACTTTGGGGGAGAAAATTCTATTATTTAATGTAATTGAAAAGAGAAATGCTATATTAATCAGTAATAATATAATTAACTGATTCATCATTCCAAGCATGTACATTTTTTAATATACCATTTCCATTGTTTAGCTAGAACTATGAAGTCAATTTAGATTTACATACTCTTTTCTGATCTCCCTGAAGGAAGAATTATATAAATCAGAAGAGCAAAAGAAATGGTCTTGTAGGAGTGGAAGAGAAGATTTTTTTTTTTTCGGTTGAAAGGTGGAAGAAGTTTTCTGCAAAAACTTCCAAATTACTTTGTTCCTCTGAGTCACTTTAATCCCTTGCAGAGAATATCTTCTGGAGTGACCTCCTTGAACCTTTGTGACCAAAGCAATAAAACACCAAAAGACCTAGAGATTAGAAAAGAGAGTCTTGAAACTAAAAAGAGTGTTCCTCAGGGCTATAAGTTACACCAACAGAGTGAGAATGAATCCCAGTGGGAAGGGAAGATCCTGTATCCCTACCATTAATTATCTGCTTCGTAATCTACTCCCATTATAATTGTAATACTTTCCAAATGCAGCTCTCCTTTCTCATGCCTGCAGCAATGCACATTGTTCCCTGTCTGACAAAACCAGTCTTTGTTTGGGAATCACAAGCTATGTAAACTGCATAATAGTCTTTAAGACAAGAATTGGATCTTTGTTGTGTTTACACTACACATTTCTCTTCAGTGTTTTATACAAATGATTTGCCCATAGAACCTCATGGATACTCCGATAGCATAATTTAAGAAATATTGATCTACATGTCTAAATGCTGCTTTATTCCTTGCACAGCTTCACCCACCCCATGTGTCTTCATTATTTGCTTGTTCTTCTCTATTATGCTTGTTCTTTCCTGTTATTTAAAAATAAAGAAATCCAATTTTATTCTGGGGTACAACTGAGGACACCAAAACTCTGCTCAGAATAATCCATGAGAATAACTCAGACCACGGACAAATACAGCGCACATGCTTAACAAGAGGAACGTGTTGAATCCCACAGATCATACATCTTGCCTCCACCGCGCTCCTGCACGAGCCTGCCGAAGGCACCACAGCCAGACCCCCTGAGCACCCCGTGGCACCTCAGCCAGACCCCCCGAGCATCCCATGGCACCACAGCCAGACCCCCCCGAGCACCCCGTGGCACCACAGCCAGACCCCTCTGACCACCCCACGCACCACAGCCAGACCCCCTGAGCACTCCGTGGCACCTCAGCCAGACCCCCCGAGCATCCCATGGCACCACAGCCAGACCCCCCCGAGCACCCCGTGGCACCACAGCCAGACCCCCTGAGCATCCCGTGCCCTGCTCTCCCCGAAGNCACCCCGTGGCACCACAGCCAGACCCCCCGAGCATCCCATGGCACCACAGCCAGACCCCCCCGCGCACCCCGTGGCACCACAGCCAGACCCCCTGAGCATCCCGTGCCCTGCTCTCCCCGAAGCCGCACACAGGCACCCACTGCTGCGGTCTCTATTTGCAGAACACCACCCTGGTCTTGCCAGGGATGCTCTGGCTCTGTTATTTGCACATGCACTGATAACAGAGCATCTCTCCCAGACATGGTCCTGGGCCTTGAAAAATACAGGGAAGAAAGTTTTCAGAGAAGGCAGTAAGACATGAAGTGCACGTCTGCAATATCACAACAATGTCAAATTTAATTTTATGCCAATATTCTATATGGCCATATATAGTGTAGACAAATTGTAGAGGCTTTTATAAGTTTTTGCTCATGTTTTTTCCTTTTCCAAAGAGTGCAAAATTACTGGAACACTCACACTTCCTCAGTTGGCAATGCTATTTTTGCTAAAGCCTAACTCCTGATTATATCAAGTATAATTCAGCAACGGCTCAGCTGTTAATGAAATATAAGAAAGAACATTAAAAAAAGAAGGAGGCCTATGGTTTATGAAAGGATTTGTGGGAATTGGGGAACAATTACCATTCACTAAAACACTTGCTTTGCCAGCTGCATACATATATTCTATCTCCATGAAGACCCCTAATCCACAAGCTGAAACAGTCTTTCAGGAAAGGCAATTGTTTTGAGGGGTTCATTGTTACAAAGGCAAGCAAGATAATCAAGAATTGATCATTTATAATTGTATCTTTTAGTAATAGATATGCTGGCTTGAATCTGGAATGTTTCTAAATTATTTTTTAGTTATTCAATATCCTTTTTGCTTCTTTGCTTTGAATTTTTTTTTTTTAAATAACTTGGGACATATTTTATCTTTAAAGTTTGCTGTTTAATTTTCTAATACTTATAAAACACAGAAGAGTGGTGGCAATAAAGTAATCATTTTACATTAAGCATCAGGAGAGGAGTAATGAAGTGGAATCACAGTGTTCAAGTCCTTCATTTACAAAACACTCTTTTATCCCAAACACCTGCATCTTTCCCCAGGCTAAGGGAGCATTTTGACTTAGAATGTTAGAAGCTCTAGTGCATTATCGCTTCAGATCACCTACAGCCAAATGATTCTGGGTGCCAATTAATGTCATTACCACCTAATCAAATGCTCCTTAATGCAAACTGTGGGCTATACCCTTGGCTTTGTATACAGCCTGAGATTCACAGCTGAAGAGAAGAAATCATTTGCAAAGGGCAGTTCACAATAACTGCAAATATTGCACTAGTTTCTAAGCCAAGGCAGAGAATTAAAAAGAATTATATGCATTTCAAGAGGGAGATTTTATTATAATTACTTTCAAGGTATTATATGCAAAGGTCATATTGTCAAGAGTATCACAGGCTTACAGGTTTCAAAAGCATAAAGCTAAGTGGGACTCACTCCCTGTTCTGCAGGAATATTACCAAAACTGGAGTGGGGGAAGGGTGGAGTAGGTAATCTCCAGAGACACCTTCCAACCTCAGCTGTTCTGTGATTCTCTAATAATTAGCCTTCCAGGTGGTGGGCGTGCAACTATGATATACAAGCAGCTATGGTACACAGCCTTGTGCCTTCTCACAGCCAGGTGAATGGCTGCTCACATACCAAATCCAAGGTATCTTCCTTTTCACTTTCATCTTCCTGAGAAAACACCTTAATCAGCAGCTTGTAATCTAAGGTGGCATTTTCTGAATTTCCCCTATCTTCTCTGTAGGTGTTACTATAGTATTAATGGTAAATGAACAGACACAGCAAGCTTGGGCTTCCAGTGCTCAGCAGAAAGCTTGGACACAAAAGGATTAGCTGCAGCTTCGCTACACTCATGCTATCACATGAAACACCAAACTATGCACTGCAACATGTTTTGGAACTCAGGAAATTTAGTATTTCTTTCCTAGATGATGCCAGAACCACTGAACTTCCTTGTTTCTTCGTCCCAAGAACTGCCAACAGCTCGCCTCCAGATCCCACAAGGTCTTCAGACACTTGCAGCTGTCTCCTAGGAGTTTGCTGGTAGAGTGTCATATCCCTGCAAATGAACAAAGAGGAAGTTAAACCTAAGACAATCTTCCCTTGCAGTTATTCTCCAATTCCTGACACTCTGAGTAAAGAAAACAGCAGCACCAGCTCTCCTCACAAACATAAGCACTGGTCAGCATGAGCTTTTCCACCAGATGAAAGCTCTCTAAACAGAACATGCACAAACCTCCTCCTATAAGTTCTGATGGGGCAAAACCTGCAGTAGTAATATGATAAAAAGAGCTAATCAAGCTTTCACTCTCCCAGTCCAATTTTATGCAAAAGTTCTGACAAAACTTTCTGACAGCCTTAATGCCTTTGTCCTATTCTTTGTCCTGACAAAGTATGACATAAAAACATGAGGTCTAAACCCTAGTGCATGGTTTGGCTAATTTATCAGAAATGCTCACATACTCGTTTTTGATCCAGATCAAATGTGGATTTAACAGACCAGACAGTGTACTGTGCAGCCACCACCTTCCTGCAAAGTGGAGTAAGTGCTTCTCACGTTCCCAGCAAAGACCATCTTATGAACATGCTTTCAGGATTTTGTGGTTCAGAGCAAACAGTAGACTTCTCCACTTCTGATTCAATTTCAGAAAACCTTGCACACAGAAGTACCTGATTGCAGACTGAAATTTTCCAATATCTTCCCGGAATGCCACTAAATTTGCATGGGAGCTGGGCTTCAGTAGCTGGGCCTGTATAATGTGTTGGGTTAGCTGCAATCCATTCACAGAATATGTGATCACTATCTGATACATTATTTGAAACCCTGCCAAAACATACTTGAGAAATAAGTTATGTCACAAATTATTTCTGAAGAATTTCTTTTCTATTATAATTAAAAGCCCACTTTATATACACTAGGCATCTTATTTCCTTAATTATTTTCAAACAGTTCCTGAATGGTTTATGCATTCATCCCTAAACACCCCAGCCTGTTATTTCCCACTGGAATATAACATATGCTGAATAATAATTATTTGAATATTTAAATGACAAATATTCTTTTCCAATATCTGTTTGCTGACCAAACTTTTCATTATCAATTGGGCACGGCTAGAGAAGTTGCCTATTATAGGCAGAAAAGAGCAGTGCCATCCCTGCAGATACGCTCCGTGCATTGTGTGCTATGTGATGGCCTGAGCATGAGCACGCTTTGGACAATCCATCTATAGCTGATTTGCACTTGACATCATTGCCGAGGCTTCTCCAGATGGAAGGGCAAAGTCCACCAGTAGACCACATTGGGTCCCCAGGCCTTGCAGAATCCATTCTTCAAGTTGTGTTTGATTCAAGTTCATCATGCCCAGACCTTAACTGCTGACACCCTCTTGGTCTACATGGTCTTCTTTGCTTGCCTTTCAGAGCCACCTTGATAAACTTCTCTCAGAGTTGGTCACAACTGAGTTTTGATGCCTACTGCTTTTATTCTTCTCTTTAGTACTATTTTCTAGTGAAATGTAGACACAATCATATGCATTTAAACAAAATCATCATTATTCTCTTTTGACCAAGTCCCAAACAACTTTAAAATTAATGGCATTCAATCCGTTAATAACATCTTTCTGCAAACTTGAATATGGCAAAGAAACACTTTGAGTTTCTGTTTTCTGTTTGGATTTTATTACTGGATTGCAGATAACAACAATCCTAACAAACCAGGAAAACAATATTTTATTATATAATAACTTTTCTTATTAAAAAATTAAATCATTTTTGATAAAGCTTCATGCATCTATCAGAAATCCCAAGATATGCTTGAAATTGCATAGAAATATGGGAATTATAGTTTTAACGGAAGAGAAAGGGAATAAATGCCTGGGGTTTCTGTGTGTTCCAACTCATCTCTAATTCTCAGTCTAACTGCATGAGGTCAGTGCCTTGATTCTAATTTCAAAGAAGATAACATTAAAGTCATTGCCATATTAATAGCTGCTTTCAACTCAGAAACCACCAAGGTAGCTGCAACTCCATGTGCTAAAGTTTACTGTAAATGGTTGCAAACATAGTGAAGGCTATTGAAATTCAGAAGTAGAATATTTGAAGAGGTGGAAGCTGTGAAACTAACTCCTAGAAACAGATCAGAAAAATGCAAAGTTAAACTATTTTGGAATGTGACTCCATATTCAAGGTCCTTTTGACTTGAACCTGCTTTTGCTGCAATGCTTCCCAATAATTCAAGAGGTATAACTGCAAAATATCTGTAGCAGAAAAGCACAGACAGTCAAACTAAGAAAAATGTGAAAGAGTAAAAAATGGGGTTTATCTGGCCAGTTTTTGAACAAAAAAATGTTAATAATGCAAACTGCAGACTAAAGTTTAAAGCTTTCTGAAGTTTTGGCTTTTGGTTGTGGGGGCCTTTTTTTGTTTTGTTTGTTTTTTACTGAATTTCTTTTAAGGCTTTAATTTTAGCCTATTAAGGAAGTGTGGTCTTGCTGTAATTACAAATGAAATTTTAACTCTCACTTCACAGAAACAGCACAGCCAGTTCTTTTTGAAGTGATATAAAAGACAAGTCCATGTAAACGAAAGGAGTCATATTTTGATGTAAGAAAAATGTTCGCTACAGAGTTACTTCAGAGAATGCTCAAAAGCAAACAAAAGTTGCTTGGGAGTTAGATTAATTTTAATGAGCTTCCAGGAACATTTATGGCATATCTACCCCAGTGACCACAGGTGGATATCCCTGCTGGGTAACACTTGGCTGCTCCTGAATAAAACAGCAGAGAGCAAACAAACAGAAGAGACAAAAGAAAAAAAGGAAGATATTTATGTCAGGGTACACTTAATGAACACCTGCACTTCACAGGCATGGGTAACTATTTACCACCTTCTTCCCTCCAGATAAATATCTACTAAGAAATTAGTCCTCTCTCTGTATCAGTGACAAATTAAATGAAACCCTTGAAGACTGCTTGGAGGCAAACTACGCATAGGTTAATTTTCCTTTTTTGTATGTCAGGAAAATAATCATCATGGGAGCACCTAATTAAAAAGGACTCAACCCTTTGTGCACAGTCATGCTTCATAACAGAATGACTATTGATCTGGACATGGAAGATGCAGTTAAACAGAGGTTCCAACTTTAGTGGTCCAGCTGCTTGGCATCAGAACACCCTAACAGGTATCCATCAGAAAATCACCTGTGTAACCTTGAAACTAGCCACAGTAAGAGAAACCACAAGGTATTATTACATATGGGAGAAAGGTCTCAACATCCTTTGCATCACTGCTAGTTTAGGAACTTGGCCCATTTGTCCAGGTCTGCCTCCCTTCCTCTCATTTGCGATGGTGATTTATGCATGGGAGGACTGGGCTTGTGCAAGACATTTATGAGCCCCAGACAAGTTACCCAAAGCGGGTAGCCTGAATGAATGCAAGCTATGTTTGTAGTCCATGTGCCACAGCTAACAGGGGAAAATGGCTAACACACACCAAGAGTGCCCAAAAGCTACTTTCACAGATAGTGTAGAAGGGCAGCAAAATAAACAGTACTTTCTAGATACTGCTAAATAAAAACCCTGATCAGAGCATGGGGAAAAAAAAACATGTTCCACTGCACACTGCAAGCAAACTAGTGGCAATTCCATGAGGGGAGGCCACGAGTTCCTCCAGAGTTGCCCAGAGCAGAAGCTGAAATTCTGGCATGTCCAGCACACTATTGGCAACAGGCTGAAATCTGTCCCCAGGAGCATGTGCCATCCTGCTCATCACAAGTGTCTAAAACACCAGTGTCCTTGTGGTATGACAAACGTGTACGCCAATACAGGACAACGTGCTTTTCAAAGATGGGCAACGACTGACAGGAATCTGGATTAGCTGAACAGTTAATTTTAAAGGCTAGATGTAGAAGTCATCTGAATTTACCTAGGTGTCCAATACAAATTAGCCACCTGAGCATATCCAGGAATTTTGTTCCCACTTAGTTTGAAATCCTGACCCCTGGTTGGATGTCAGTTCCTCTGGAGAGAACTATTCATGTTCAATGAGCATAAGTGGAAATTAAACATTAGTCCAGAATAGCCATGGAGGGTCAGATGGTTTAGACTTGTTTTAGATTAAAACACTCGCGTTTAGGTATGCATGTCTTAATATCAGACTGAACACTGCTTTGAACTTCTAGCCTAGCCTAGGAAAATACTGTCTTCATGGGTTGAGGAAAAAGTACACCTGCAATAATCTTCCCCAAGATCTGCAACCTTATGAGCAAAGCAAAACTCATAGCAAAGTCATAGAGCAGTTCTTCCTCAGGTATTAATCCCTTATTACTTTTTGTTTTGCCTTTAAATTATTCCAGAGGAAATAATTTTGTTCAAGTAATATTAGTGCTTCTTTCTTTCTATTCATCTCAGTCCCCTCTTTACTTTCTGCTACACCATAAATGATAGCATTTTCACTTCACCTTCTCTCTCTTCTTGTTTCATAGCCTCAAATGATTCTTTTTATAAGTGGTTACAAAATCTTTTGCTGCACTGACCTGGATCTGAAGAAAACAGACTTTGTATTCTATATTTTAAATGCTAAACAAGGAGAAAAAGGATGAAAGTTACATTGGCAAAAGATTTTTCACTCAGATTCTATATTATATCTACTGAACACGAGGGTTTTGCATTGAAAAATTCTGGATACACAGTAAAAGAAAAATACTTAGAGAAAGTAGCAGTACTGGTATTATTGCATTAATGTCAAAACAAATGTTCCATGCTCTGATGGCAAGCTAGTCAATCCATCACCAAGGGTCAATTGCTTCTGCTAAAGGTGGCTTAGTTGTCATTAAAACAAATACACTGTTGTGACAAAAGCATCATAGGAATTACTCTCTGTGCCCCTTACAAAAGGAGCCTTGACATCCTACAACAAAACTGGACCTTCGGTACAAAAGGCCACAAGCTTCAAATACTCTGTGTATGACAGAAGAGAACAGGAGGGGTCAAAGTGCACCTCCTGGTGTCTCATGCCCTCATAATAGCCGCTAGTGAAAAAATGGATTATCCTAGGAAATTGGCCATATACTACAAAAGCAGAGAAAGGACCCTCAATGTTCTTTGCCCGCTCGTCAAGGGAAATCCTGTCCTCAGTAACTGAGCAGCCAGGTACCCAAACTGCTTCACAACCAACTTGGGACACCTCTCATGCCTTGCCCAACATCCCAATCCTGACTGTGGCCAAACTCCAGTGCTACTGGGAAGCACATCACGGAATCTGAGATTCTGCCTCATTTGGGAAGTGTGGATTTGAAGCTTCTTTCAAAAATATTGCAAGATGTTTATCTCACAGTGTATTGATACCAAAAAGATACCTTCTACACTGTAGTCTTCATAAACAAAATAATATATTGCCTCAAACTAAAATAAGACAGTAATTCAATACAGAAATTTATAGACAACATGCGACACTTGAATTAATTTTAAAGACTGCACTTACAGTCCCCCTTGGATTAAAGCTTTTCTAACACATCAGGGAGATTCAAGCAAACAAAGTCTATGTTTTTGCGTAGAGTGTTTTATGTTTAATACTTCAATATTTATGTATGGCATTATTTACCCTACACAAAAATATAGGCTTTGTGCCTTTCATTTATTCAACACTTCAGAATTGCTAATACCCGTGGGTATATTACACCCACAGGTTTATTCCTCTGACAATGCTTACCTCAGGAAAATGAAATTTTTACATTTTAAATTAAAGGTAGTTCTAATTTGCAATCGTAATGCACTGTAAGAGATCATTATACAGTATGTGTGCCAAAGGAGCTACCTTATGCTGGTAAGGTACACTACAGAAAGGGCTGCTGTGAATGAATGTGACACATGAGAATAAGGGAAAAGATACATCAAGTAGCTCCAGCTTCTGACTATAACAACTCCACACTGCTAAAGTAATTTTAGATGTGGCTGATAATCTGCCAGATCCCACCAATCTCTCCAGCCTGGCAAGGAAACATCACTCATACACTACTCACCTGCAAAAACAAAGAAAGTCTTTGTAACTATGCAGAAAAAGTGATGTCCTCAGAGTATCTCCCTTTTTGAATGGCCTTGGCATGAACTCTTCTGTTGTAGAACATTTTATCAAGAAATCCTTCTGATTATATTGCATAATCAGAAAATTCTCAGTTACAAATACTCATATTCCTACTGAGCCTAGATCTATGCTAGGTGTCCATGTCAATGATCCCTATTCAAAGAAGTCATTCTGAAAAAACAAAGTTGCTAATGATAGCAACTGAAAGGCTAGCCTGCTAAACTCCCATTGTTTAATTCTACTCCCACACCAGGGAAGCACCTGGTTCGTCACTATCCTCCTTTCTTCAGAACTAGCAGCAAGATACCAAGCAAGGAAGGCTTGGCTGTACCATCTCCTGTACACACTTACATACTGCGAGAGGTGTAAACAGGCAAGGTTCACTCAGGATGATGCTGTACTATCTTATGTAGAATTGCCTAATATATATCAAGCCTAAAGTGCTCCCTGAATCCCAAAGATCACTCCCACAACCCTGCTACAGCACGCAGTAGTTAATAAATCTTCAGAGTGCTACTATTTCTCAAGGTGTAGTTTGTTGTCCTTAATGCAGCAGGAATAACAGAGTTCATGTTCCTTGACAGCCTTAAGTGTCCTGCAGAAAGAGACTGCCCATCCCTCATAAAAACCACAAGGGTTCATAGGATTTGTGGTCTGAGATGGGCCAGATGCTCCCACAGAGCCCTTCCAGAGGTCAGAGGCAGCGGTGCCAAGGGTCCTCTTACCCTTGTTGTGTGCGTTGGCTGGTCTTATGTTAGAAGAGTGTCTTAAAAAGGCCCGTATGAAAACAGACCCCTTTGCCTTCGGGCATTGTTTGCTGCCAGTGATCGCAGCATCAGAGTTACTCTCCCTGATGTGGTCTATCGAGTATTTCCTGCTTAAAACTAATAAGCTGTGAGAGTGTTATTTGTTCCCCCACCTCCCACTTTTTCTAATTTTCACTGCAAACACAGCTTATTTACACTCTGTCTCTTTTAAAAATCAAGTGTCAACCAAGTGCTAAACTGCTGCTATTTGCCAATGTTTCATTAACACCTTATTAACTTCCAACAGCTGAAGGTGACTGGACCCTCACCTCTGTTTATTTCCTCAAAGTAACAGTTAACTGAAGCATCAGGATAGAGGCACCCCTGTAAATATGACTGAAAACAAATATGCATGCAGAATATAATCAGGCACAACTTCAGCCAGATCTGCTAACTGACACATCTAGTTAATTTTAGGCACAGTCACATACTATCAAGTTTGGAGCTCAGATTTTTATTAGAGATGATAATAAAGATCTCTGCTTTTTTCCTCTAGTCCATACCAGAAACTGGCTAAAACAGAAATACAAACCTTGTACGAATTAAGCCACCAGTAGTTTGCTATTTCAGTTTAAATACCAGGTACAAAGGTGTGATCCTCTTGTCATGTAAATCAGCACAGATCCACTGATTCCCATAAAAGCTGTAGTGGTTTACACAGCTGAGCCTCCCCCATGTGTATATACGTTCTTCTATATTGAATTCCAGTCCTTGAAGATATAACTGTAAAAGAAAGGAGGGGAAAAAAAAAAAAGCAAGCCCAAAGAAATAGGACTCCCAGAACAGCAGGATAAGAAACATCATCTTCCAGAAGGATCTCTGAATTAAAGGAATTAAAACCTTTCTTCAGCTTTCCCCTATTTCCCTGCTCTAACCTCCCTCTCCTGCCACCCACTTCTGTGTTCTCAATTAATTTGAACAAAAAGGGACAGGAGAGCATAGATATATATGTTTGCTATATCTCTCTCTGTTTTTCATATCACAAAAAATCTTTCCTGCTGTTTTGTTTTTGATTTTTCTTTTTTTTGTCCCACCCTTCCAGACTATCATTTTGCACATTTGGAAAAAATAACTGATTTGGTGGAAAGCAATATACAGAGATTTTTGTTCCTCTGCTCAAACAAGCAGGGTCTTTGAGCTCCAGTAATACTGGAGGAGCTGGAGCTGTTATGGTTGTTCTCCAGTTCATACTTCTATTTTCAAATGATATATTGGTTTCTACGACTGCATCACGTATGTATTAACTCTGGGAGCTCAGCTGTCAGAGTGCTAGTTATCACTTTTCATTGTCCAAACAGAAAGAATACAGATGTTTCCAATAAGCTAAAAAGCGGGAGGTCTCTTCTATGAATAAGCATTCAAGAACTTGAACTAATCAACAACAGAATTTTCGTGCATATAATGAAAAAAAAATCACTTTCTGAAATAATCACTGGAAAAAGTGGTAAATCACAAAGCAGCTAAGGTGAACAGAGTAAAAGGAAAGGAATTTGCAGGTATTTAGCCAGAAGTCTAAAGTCCAGAAGTACAAAGAATCATATGGGTGATTAATAAAACATGGATAAAACAAATGGGATGCTGGTGCCACGAGTAGTGCCAAAGTAGTGTACCTAGCTGTTGCAAGGGTGGAACCTTGAATTATAGTTCTCATCTCAAAATACAGTCTTAAACCAGAACATTTAAAAATATTTGCAACCCCCATAACTTCAAAATTAATGTCGCTTCTCTGATATTTTTTTTGCATCTGCCCAGGAACATTTCCAGGTTTTACTAGTTTTGGTATAAGCTAGTGGATAACTTTTAATCTTTTATTCTCTTAGTGTTCACTCTGTTTATGTTTATTGTTACGCAGAGAGTAGTGTTCAAGGATTTTAAAAAGGCTGCAGGGTAGTATATTTTACTTGAGGATTGAAATGAATGCTTTGCTCTCAGATCTCTGCAAGTACATTGGACCAAATTTTGGTCTCATTATCACCAATTTAAGTCTGGAATAGTTCCACTAGTCTCTGTAATGTTGCTCCCAATACATGCTGATTTAACTGAGTTCACAAGCTGGTCCATTGACCTAAGTGGTGTCAGTGGGAATGTACTGTGAAGCAAATTTGATCCACTAAATTCAAATCCTTGAGGTGTTGTTCTAGCAGCCAGCTTGTTTAGAAAGAAAACACTGAACTTGAATGTTGACCCTCCATCCCAGCTGGATCTCCATGTAAACTGTGCTCCTGCTGTAGCCTTTTAAATAGATCAGCAATTTACATTTTAAATAGATCAGCAATTCAAATTAGTGAAATGCCAGAATATAGGTAGTGTGTAGTGGGGAGATTTAGCACTACCTGAAATTTCATCAGTCTTCAGCAGCATAACTCTCCGTACATTTCCTGAGAGCAGAGATTGGATGGGCTGGAAGGATTTGGCTACAGCACGTCTGCACCCAGGGATGGCAGAGTGGCTGTTAGATAAAGGATAAGCAGAGATGGACACAGTGTCCCAGATTGTCACCAGACCTTGGCTGGTGACAGCAGGTGGGCTGAAGCATGAATCTTGCTGGGGAGAAACATGCTGAAGAAGCATTTTGGACAACTGCAGGAGATACAACCATGTTCTGGCCTGGCATGGTTTGCTTACGTGGATGTGTCCCACAAGTATTCAGAGTGTGGGGAATGGAGTATATGGAACAGGGATGGGACAAGATGATGGCTCTGTGTTTCAATTTGTACTCCTTTAAATGCCCAAATGTTTCCAAGAATAGGAGGCATTTGTTCCTGGGAGCTCTGGGATCTACTAAAATGGATGTGGGTGTCTCTAGGCTTAAATTACAGTGGCCCGTAGGTTTTCAAATAATATTTTTTGAATTTTAGTGCCAAAGCAGGTGGTCCAGATCTCACCAAAGATAAATTACTGGCAGTGAGAGCAATGTGTAAACAGAGGAAAGCATAAATGGAAAGGCCAGTGTAAAAGTGTACAACTATGTGGTGTTTTCTTCTGAAGGCCCCAGCCCACGTCAGTCTGTGTCACGCAGTGACTCATCAGGTCCTGCTGGACAGGGACCTGTCCTTCTGCCTTCCCACAGAGCCACACACGCAGCAACAGTCCCTTGTCCATGAGGGCCCAACAAGTGCCCTGTACAGTAAGCCTGTGGGATTACCTGTAAGGTAGAAGCAGCCAGTTCTTCTGAATTAGTGGTGGAAAAAAATACAACCGAATCAGAATGAGATTTTAATGAGATGTTTTGGTTGTTTGCTGCTTTTTGCGGTGCTTCCTAATTTATTTGTCTCTCTCTTCACGTATTTAACCATTGCTGCTGAGCAGCGAAAAGACTTTGAGCTACGTTATCTGCACCTTTGACCTTCAGCACTGATCTTACTGTGAATGGGCCAGATGATTTTGGGGTGATAAAATGCTGCTGCAGTTCTCAAGCCCAAATAATTTCCCCCTCAAAGAAATGGTGAAGCTTCGCTACTTACGCTCATCCGCATCCCTTGCTTCACACGCATCCCTTGCTTCACACGCACAAAGAGCCTTTAATTGCTGCCACCAATTAAAGGCGCGCCGCGGGCCCGCGTCCCTCAGCCCCGCTGTGCTAGGTCTGTCTGTCCCTGGCTGAAGGAACACCACCGCATTTTATCTGCCTCCCTCCCGGCCCGACACACGGCACAGAGCAGTGTCACACACCTCAGAGTCTGCCTTAAAAAGCATCTGCGCCAATCACAACACAATTATTCTTAATCCCTCCAGCTCTGGCATTTGCTCACCTCACACCAGGAGGAAGAATAGGGGGCAGTTGCTTGAGATAAACACCAATGACTGTGGGAGACCCTCTCAGGAGCAGCTCTGTCAACGAGGACATTTGCCTCATTGACAGCCCCACGCAGCCTGTCGGCTTGGCTGCTGCTCTCCACAAGAGAAATGGCAGCATTTCAGGCTCTTGAGGGTGTGATTGATGGGTGTTGTCGGTCCCTACCTGTCAGCTCATTGCACTGACAGGAGCGAGATCCCCCAGGGGAGGCAGCCTTACACAGCACAGCCCGCCCGTCCTGCTCAGTGAGACCCCGTCCTGCTGCAGCGCTCCTGGCAGGTGGCACTCTGCTTGGCAGGACGGGGGAAGGGCAAATGAAGAGCTGGGAGCGCAGTTTTTGCTGGCAAGGGCAGTGACATCTCTCTCAGAAGTACCTGGAGACGCTGGAGCAGGGCTGCCAGAGCAGCTGAGGCAAGCTGGCTGCTGCAGAGCGCTGGTTCAGCCTGGGGTTAGGAGAGATCCTGCTGCTGCAGCTGCAGCTGAGGGGGCGTCAGTGGGAGAAACTTGTGGGATGCTGGCACGACTCCATGGCTTTGCATGTGCAACATTAAACACGTGCAGAGGGTTTGCAGTATGTGCTCCTGAGCCCAAGGGATGACAGAGGTGATATAACCATTTACCCCTGCCTGGAGGAATCCCCTACAGATGCCCATGGCAGAGCTGGCACACGTAGGTGTGAATTCCTCACCCCGCAAGAGCGAGGATCAGTGTCATCTGACTGTTCCTCTGGTTTTGCATCAAACTACACAGAACAGTCTGGTCAGAAAAATAATTCACCCTAGGAACCAGGAGCTTTTTTTCTGTTTTGTGTTTGACAGCAGGAGGTTTAAGGCTATTTTTCAACATTGAAGTTTAAAGAGGATCTTTTCATCCACAAGAACATACAAAACCTCACACCATTCAGTCAGTGTTAACAGGAACAAAGAAACAGCAAGAAAATCCAGCTGCCTTTCATCAGTCCATTCCCTTTCTGGCTGTCCCCTTCTCTTCCCACCCTCTGCCCCTCCAAACCAGCAGTGGTTAACCTTCGAGCAGCTTGACCTGCCTCTCCCTGCACCTGGCTCAAATCAGCACCGATGCTCTTGGGCCAGGAAACCCCAGCGGGGCCATCCAAAGCCCAGTGAAGTCAGTGGAAATACTCCCACTGGCTTCGGGGGAGGCTGCATCAAGCCCAGTTTGAAGCAGAGCCATCTTTCCTTTAAAACTTTTGCTTGACAGTTCAGAGCCCACACTGTCTATGCATTAATACTTTTGGGGACTTGCTACGGTGCCTGCAAGGCAAGCACTGACGTCACAGCTGGATCACTCCTTTCAGCTGGTGCCTTGGATAACAGTCTCACAGCTTCCCTTTCCCCTCCAAATCAAAGGCAGCGGCTGCAGCTGCACAGACCAGCGAGTCTGTTTAGTTTCTGTGGGCCAACAGCCACCAGCTGTAGAGGCTGCTGTGCTTTTTGCTGGATGGGAGCTTTTAATTCCAATAGACAATGTGTACAAATATTTCCCATACCAAAATTGTTCCATATCTTCCTAAGTTAATTAAATGCTAATTTTCTAATGAGGTGGCAACAATGGCAACAACCTGTTATCAGCATGCTAGCTAGTGCCCGTAACCAACCGGTGAACACAGAACCCTTGCGCTGTTATTAAACTGCATTCCTATATTAATTAATTACTTTTGCAGCTGTATTATTCTGAAGCTGGACACAAATGTGGATAGTAATTAAATGAAAAAAACATTTATATCATTTATAGATTCCAGAGTTGCTTTGTGGAATTTATTATTTCACAGTGTTGTTATAGAAACCCCTCATGCGTTTTCATGTCTGCTGTATGCTAGTTTAGCAAGAAATGGTGAAAGGAAAACTCAGGATGAAAATGCTATTTGTTGTGGTCTAACCCCAGCCAGCAGCCAAGTCCCAAACAGCTGCTGACTCACTCCCCCACCAGCAGGATCAGGGAGAGAATCCAAGGACGAAAGGTAGAAAACCCATGGGTTGAGATAAAGACAGTTTAACAGAGAAAGCAAAAGCCATGAACACAAGTAAAGTAAAGCAAGGAATTAATTAATTGCTTCCCATGGGCAGGCAGGTGTTCAGCCATCTCCAGGAGAGCAGGGCCCCATCATACACAATAGTTGCTTGGGAAGACAGACGCCATCAATCTGAACATCCCCTCTTCCTCCTTCTTCCCACCATATACTGAGCATGATGCCACCTAGTCTGGAATATCCCTATGGTCAGTTTGGGTCACCTGTCCTGACTGTGTCTCCTCCCAACCTCCCAGGCACCCCCAACTTCCTCACCATCATGGCAGTACAAAAAGCAGAAAAGGCCTTGGCTCTGTGTAAGTCCTGCTCAGCAATAACAAAAACATCTCTGTATGATCAGCCCTGTGTTCAGCACAAATTCAAAACACAGCCCCATACCAGCCACTGTGAATAAAATTAACTCTACCCCAGCCAAAACCAGCACACTCTTCAATATACATTGAGCATAAATTAAGGTTTAAAAGTTTCCTGAGTTGTGCAATAAGAATGAAATCTTGGACTTCAGATGGAAGAGTGTGCATATATCTGTCATGGCTTTATACTCAGAAGAGGACTTAGGTGCTTAAAACCTTGCAGACTTGGAGTTTATGTGCTTACATCCAAAAGAGAGATTCTGCTATCTGCTTCAGGAGGTTTCCAAACTCTGAGCTCAGCTGCCAGTACAAAAGCTTCCCAGGCATCTTGAATTTGGGTCATACCCAAGAGCTCTTTGGTATTAAAAAGGTCAAGCTGCCTGGCATCCAGTTCAGGTACCACCTTAGTTCAGACACAAAAATATGCTCCTCTGTTTATCCTCCCCCAGGGCTGGTTTGAGCACTCCAAAAATTCCTACCAAAGAGCTCTGAAATTGGATTTTTCATAAAACACGATGGCAGCTATTGATTTCTTTTGAAATATGGCTGCTGGGGTCCTTCCCTGGTCTAAGCTACTGTAGTATTTGAATGGGATATGAGAGATGCAGCTCAGTGCCTCACTATGTCCAGTCAGAGCTCACAGAACCACAGTTTCCTGAGTTGAAAGTGACCCACAAGGATCATCAAGTCCCACTCCTGGCCCTGTACAGGACCATCTCCAAGAGTCACACCATCTGCTCGACAGCATTGTCCAAACACTTCTTGAATTCTGTCAGGCTTGGAGCTGTGACCACTTCCCTGAGGACACTGTTCCAGTGCCCAACCACCCTCTGGGTAAAGAACTTTTACCTGATATCCAACCTAAACCACATCTGACACAAATTTAGGCCATTCCCTCAGGTCCTGTCACTGGTCACCAGAGAGAGGAGATCAGTGTCTGCCCCACGTCTTCCTCTCATGAGGAAGTTGCAGACTCCAATGTGGTCTCCCCTCAGTCTCCTCTTCTTCAGGCTGAACACCCCAAGTGACCTCAGCCACTCCTCATGTGGCTTCCCCTCAAGGCCCTTCACCATCCCTGCTACCCTCCTTTGGACACTCTCTAATAGTTTATTATCTTTGTTATATTGTGGCACCCCAAACTGCCCCCAGCACTCGAGGTGAGGCCGCCCCAGCACAGAGCAGAGCGGGACAATCCCCTCCCTTGCCCGCCTGTCGATGCTGTGCCTGATGCCCCCAGGACAGGGTTGGCCCTCCTGGCTGCCAGGGCACTGCTGACTCATATTCAACTTTTCACTGACCAGGACTCCCAGAGGAACATATTCCTCTTGTGATATACTCTAGCCAGAAGATTTCATCTCCCTAGAAGCCACTGAGAGATTTTCTCAACCCTTCTCATACAAAAGGAATGGTAATTTCCATCAGGACCATGATGAAGAAATCCAACAGGTGCTCCACTTTTGACAGAGCCAGCACCTACTACCATCAAGAGAGCATTCAAATGGTGGGGAAATGGACAAGTCTTCTTGATGGCATTGAAATTAAAAAGCCTGTTAAAAAGCCATTCCAAAGTGGGGAAGGGCATGGGATTTCAGACAGGCCCCTGACTTCCACATCTCCGTGTCCTGTCATCAAGTATGCTCCACCTTCCAGCACCTCCATGTGCTGTTCATGGACCCTGGACACCCAATCAAGGATCAGGGACTGAGAAGTTGCATACGTCAGTGGTAGAGTGTTGTGATGGGTAAAACCTGCACTGGTTCTGAATCCTCTTAAATCCTGGGATTTGTACTGGGGAAACTCCAAATATTTTTCTGCCAGTGGCCAGCATGCTTCAAAAGTACAACAGACAGACTTTCCCCCACTGTTGGAGAACAGACTATGTTTATAATGACTAACAGATTTTATTAGGAATAAATTGCATGTACTGTGTTTAGATAATGAGGTAATGCACTTCCACGCAGAATATTTTACAGCCATTCTCTTAATGGTATGAATTTCATCACAATGAACAACAGGTGAGATGCGCTTGTAAACCATTTCTTTGAGGACTTCACAGAGCCAGTGTAATGATGTCCTACAAAGGAATAATAAAGTCTGCCAGGAAAACTAAGACATAATGTAAAATTCATGTTAAATCTGTTTAAAACAACTTGTTTACTGAATTCAGACAAATACCTCTGAACTGTTTTCATTACATTTACTACTACCTGAGTAAAGGAAAAAACTACAAAGCTGATAGTAAACTATGCGTCCATCTACATTAAGCAATAGGTTGACAATTACCTCTGCTGTATTCCTTTGTGCTTCTTTCTACTCCTAATGTGGATAGAAAAATTCTTTGTATTCACCCCTAGCAGTTGACGACAACGACAGTAATAATAATGATGATGATCATGATGATAACAGTGAAATAATTTACATTTAAATAAAATGTTTCCATTAAATAATTCTACAAACTTTGCAAAATGATGCAGTGGGACCACTTTACTCAGTTACTGAAATGCAGCCACCTCTGGAGTGAATCACAACATCTGCTCAAATATGGGTAAGGTCAATCCTGTATGATAGATTAGGATCAGGAGAAGGAATAAGTACTATTATATAATAATGAAAGGGAAAGTATTTGGTTCAGGTTTGTAGGAAAACAACAGCTAAAACCCCTTTGCTTCAGAGAAAAGCCCTACATGGTGTTTAGTTATTATTAGATTTCTGAGTTTTGCTTCAACCTAATGGCAAAATCTTAAGCTGTGCAGCGATCCCAACACCATACTGGAGGAAGGAAAAACCTGTCTGTGACATACCAGCACTGTAACTTTCCAATGGCTGTGAAACATCCTGAGCAGGTTTCAGGAGGAAGCCTGTTGGCACCATATACTGAATGAAGCGAGCCGCTTTTTAAGATTACTCTTTTCATTCCAACCTATCACTTTCATCTTAATGAATTTGGTATTATTCAGCACAGTGGATTTAATTAAAGATATTTAAAGTATTTAAATTATTAATGATTTAATAATTAGAAATAAGTATTTTAATCAATGACTGAATAATGTATATTATTAAATTCCTTTTTTTGCAAATAATGGTCTAGGTTTATTCTTTTCCCCATATTTTCAATTCAGCACTATTCAGAAGTTGCAAGTCTGTTATACTGGCTTGTTCCAAAATAAAGTGAGTGCAAAACATCTTATTTAATGCAGCCCAAGAAAACACACATGCATGTGGGAGAAAGAAAGTGACACAGTCTCCTACAGCTCTGCTAAAATCTCAGTGGTGATTAGAGACAGTGGTGTGAAAAACACTGGAAAAAAACAAATCACAAGTCATAAACAAAAAGGTTACAATTATGTCAGAGAAAATTTACAACTTTTATGCCACTAGATAGGACAAGAGGTAATGGCATTAAATTGGAAATGGATAGGTTTTGATATTAGGAAAAATTTCTTTAGTGTGAGAGTGGCACTGTGAGACACTGGAACAGGTTTCCCAAGGAAGTTGTGGATGTCCTATCACTGGAGGTGTTCCAGGGCAGTTTGGATGGGGCTCTGAGCAACCTGGTCTAGTGGAAGGTGCCCCTGCTTACGGCAGGGGGTTTGGAAGTAGATGATCTTTAAGGTCCCTTCCAACCCAAACCATCCTATGCTTCTATGCATGTGCCCACAGAGTCTAGCTCAGCACAATATCATGCATAATCACGTGTGTTCATGCCTCATACAGGCAACAAACACGGTCTAGCCTGGGAGCAGCTGGAGACAGCCCTTCAAGAGACCACACACCCAAGCACACCCACAAGTAAATTGAGTATTGCCATGGCATGAAGTGGGTCAGTGTGCTACCAGATAGGCTGTTGCAAAAGTCATCTGTGGTTCCACTGTGGACTGGGAGCAGACATCCTGGTGGGTGCTGGCCCTTTGGTGGCATATTCACACATCTGCAACTCCAGACTGCCTCCTGCTCTACAGAGACTTTTGGTGTGCCCAGCTGTTCACTGTACATTCAGGATCAGTTGAGAATCAGCCCTTAACAAAACCAACCTCTCAATTCCCTTTATTTCTGACCAGAGTTGGATTTAGACACCAGCCTCCTGACAATTCAGCAAATCTAGGCTTTGTGTCCCCTGTGGCTTCTGCTCATCCGGTCACGTGCATTCCTGACTTGGTTTTGTCTCCAGGGTATGGCTTGCTCAGGTCCACTGCAGAGAGCAGCCCTGTCAATACTAAAACTGCCTGGAAGGCTGATGCAGCAGCAGGGAATACACCAGCTGCACTGGCCCTGCAGGGACTCCGGACTCCCAGAGCAGGCAATACCACTGGGAGAAGTGTGTCATGATGGTGTAACCATGAACAGACTCCCACCTTCTCCAAAACAAGCTGCCCTGCCAGAGACACTGCACCCATCTCTGTGACAGCCATAGTGAATCAAGCCACTATCTGTGTGGGCTTTTTTTTCCCTTTAATGCAGCTGCCATATATCCAAAAAACAAGTCATTAGGAGCATAGCAGTATTAGTCAAATCAACTTTGTTTTTCAGAGGGATGAACGCCAGTGATACAGTTCACAAGTAGGGAGTGTCAGTGAGTGGGAGTATTATGCAGTTTTTCAAGCTCTTTTCTTCTGTGTGAGCAAATTTTCATCTTTGCAGAGACCTCCTGCATAATTGCTGCTGAAGGTCACACAAGGTTTGTTTTTCCCAAGCTCCCAGGCTGAGTGAACTGGCCAAAGGCTTGGGATTCAAATGGAGAGGAAGTGCTGCTCCTCCAGGCCATGGCACTGCCGTGGATTTGAGGCTCTGGAAGAAGATCCCGTTCTGCTTGCTGGTTGCTTTCTTCATTTCAGTACCATCTATTCAGCCTTCCACATCACTGATTATTCCTCCACCAGGACATAGATAGCCCAAAGCTTTTTACACTGTGCTTTCCAAAGAGGAACAGAGTCTTTCCTCAAATACTTTATCCCAGTTCCACCTCCAAGGACAGCTGTGATATCTGCCTCCAAATAATTAAGACTAGCATAAAGTAGAGGTTTTTACAGACTATCCTCTTTTTTCTCCTCATTAGCCTGCCAAGTTCATCTCTCAGCCCATGCTAGGGTCAAAAAACACCTTCTGAGAGGACTAACATAATACAAAATCTCTCACAGAGTCTCTATATTCCTCAAGACTTCTGAGACATGGGAGAACTTGACAGAACACGAATATGTTGCTGGTCAATCTGTTTTTGATATTTGGCTGTGAGAGATGTAATAGTGGGGTATCTATAGAAGCTATAATTTAATGAACTGAGAGCTTTATTTCTGCAGCTCTCTGAACCAGGGCAGTTAGGTAGCCTGGTGTTTTGCAATCCTGTATTACTTAATTAAAGTATTCCTGTTGGCTGGGTGGAGAGATGTATTACCCTGTGACTAGCATATGATGAAAGGAGACACCAGTAGTGCACATGACTCCTTCCTCAGACTCCATCAGAGCTAGGGCCTCCGTAGTCCCTCTGGAAGAGAATTAGCATATTTCTTACTGAAATGTTTTTGGGGTTTGGGATTTGGGGGTTTTTTTTTGCAGTGTGTGTTTTTTTCTCTCATATCCAGCCACATAAATTTCCTCATTACAAGAATTAAATTTAGTTACCTATAACGTGCGCAGACTTCTGTGAAGCTTTACAAAAAAACCTTTGCTGTTATGCTAAGAGTGGTTTATCGTAGCACCTGCAGTTCCTATAATCCTGAGTTGTTAATGAACTGAACAACTTTTCCTCCTTCTTAGCATGAGAAACACTTCTCATGATCTTACTCATGAAAAGATTGCATTGGGGTCCTCTCATAAGTTTTATTGGGTTTCTGCCATTGGAGGAGGGAGTCCATAAGCAGCAGCATCTGGCAGAACATCTGCATCGAGTCCCTGCTGACATCCCGAGATCTGTCCGCCCAGGCACACTCCTCCCTTCCTACAGAACTTGACATATCGTGTACCCCACTGCCAGACAACCTCAGCAAATACTTCTCTCTCCAAGGGAGGCTGTGTCAGTTTTTCAGTGTGTTCATCCCATGTTACCTCACTGCTCACCTGATGGAAGACTACTGAGACTCTTTTCAAACTGCTTAGGCTCTCTGGAAGGAATCTGATGAAGAGCCTTGATCTGAGCAAGCTGGAAAGCCTGATCTAGGTGCAAAGATCAAATTCAGCTTTCTCCAGACCAATGACCAAGGAGTTTTAATTCTTTACAAATGACAGGAAAACTAAGTAACTAAAATAAAGGTCAATGAGTGGATGTGACAGAGCTATTCCTCAAGGCTTTGCAAGGAAGCAGCAAGGAAGTGCTGAAAGTCCCCAGGCCAGCTACGTAGCTGTTTGGTTGAAATCCAGTTATATTTTTTTTTCTGTTATTCTACATCACTTTGAGTTATAGATTATTGTAAATACCCTCTGGTAGACCCTTTCAAAGCAACTGAGTAACTCAGTGTTTAACAAAGATACTTTAATTTTCTTGTTTAAGTTCTGGGAAATACAAGATCATTTTTCATTCTGAGTTGGCAATGACGATCCTTAAACTAGTTGTGGAATAGGGGGAATAATAACTTTGTGGAAATTATTCTAGAGATCTGTACTGTAAGGAATGGTGGATCAATGAAATCTTCCTTTTTATATTTGTATTATCTTTAAAATTGAACATGTTTTATGCCTATGCACAACTCCTGTGCCGCAGGAATGATTCTTATTTCCAAATGCCCTTGCCCATGGGGAACATTTTTTCTTTTTTCTATCTGTAATGACGTATAAAACAGAATCTTTTTCTGTAGACAGGAATGAATTTAGTAAGTGACATTTCTTCTGTGTATGGGAGCCTAATATAGTGTAGAAGAAACCCTTGCCACTGTGGGTTTGAGAGTGCTACATTCACAAGCAAAGTGGGCCGTCTCAGACGTGCTGCCTTTCCATCACCCCACAACTCTGACAAAAGCCTGGTCGCAGCCATGTGTACGTGAGAGGTTGAATAATGCATGGGAACAGTCTCTTGAGCATTTATTTTAGTCCTTTAATTTGTCCTTCAGGCATTTCCCACTCCCCCCTGATACCAACTTGAAAATTTCCTAATTTACAGAAGGTAAAACCCGCTGACAAGGAAAAATTTCAAACCCATTGCTCTTGTTAGAGTCATACATCTGATATTTCTGTGGAGAATTTACCAAATTTCATCATCGCAGTCTTCAGAAAAAGTCATACATTTTACAAGTAATTCTTATTTTGAGGTAACTCTCAACCAAAGGGAAGTAATTATCATTCTGTAACACCTGTATCACTGGCAAATAAAGGCCACTCTTCTATTAATTAAAGGCAGCTGATAAGTTTATGAGAAAATAAAAAATTCAGATGTATTCTCATGAATAACACAGTCATGTTTATAACTTGTCTTATTTCAATGTGAACTCAGAAGCCTCTATGTGTAAGTGCAAGGACTGTCAAATATAATTCACAAAAACAGGCTGTTCTTCAAAATAAAAATCTATATCATGTACTAGGAGAATGCCCCCACATACACTGCCTGATTTTAAATCATTTGTGGCTTTGGTAATGGTCTAAAAAAGCTGCTCTACTCTCTTTTCTGTTTAGTGCATCCTGTTATTACTGGAACAGCAGAGATAGAGTGGAACAAAGGCAGAGTACTGCCTGAGAAGAGCAGCTCAAGAAAGGCTATGATTAATGAACAGATAAACATAAACATGGTCACCTGCAGTCATGAGCTCTTTCAGGCAGCAAAACCCATGATACTGTTGCTAAAACAGCCCTGCCTTAAGTAGACAAGCACAGTACTTTAGCTCATCTTAAGCTGAAGGAAGTCATCAAAAGGGAAGTAGGCAAAAACCTGAGTTTCACCGTGCATGCGGCTCTAAAGGTTCCTCAGGGAGGAAAGGCTAAATAAAGCTGTCCCGAATTCACAATTTGCGGTCCTCACCAAAACAGAAAAAGTTTTATTACATTACACAGTCATAGCAACTTGAGGCTTCTTCAGCTTCAGCTAGGTGAGAGCAGGGGAGATGGCAGATCACTCCCCAGCCTCTCCTTGCAAAAGGGTAAGGCAGCAGGTCTCATACTACTGAAGAGCAGTAGGCATGAGTGTGGCATTCTTTGACTGGATAAGAGTACCACAGACAGTAAGGGAAACAACTCTACAGAACAGTTTTAAAAGGACAACAAAAGACAATTTTTCTGGCACCTTCCTAAGAACCTAATAAATAAAAGTGAAAAGGCTGAATGTCTCAGCTTCTATTTACTTGTGGTAACAAATCAGCTCTGCTCTGTTCTTCTTGTAGTCTGTCCAAAGCAATCCAGGACTGCAGTCCTACTCTAAACACCAGCAGCTCCCTGCTGAGCAGGAGAGATGCTTTAGGAGTGCAGAATCAGCAAAAGGGCTCCCCTGTCATTTCCCTCCACACTGCTCCTCTCTGCTATAGCCACACAGGAGAAGGTGCCTCTAGAGAAATGTGGACATTGCCAGTATCAGAACATTTACATTTAACTCTGTGACAGATGCACAAAGCTACTCTATCTTGGCATAATGACTTTTCTTGACTTTTTTTATACATGAAGGCAGCAGCAACTACTCTGACTTATTCTTTGTGTAAATCCCCAAACCCTGTTTCTTTCTTACTTAAATAAATGACCCATTGGTCCAAGAAGAAGCTGCTTTGCTCCAGACACCTTTATTTCCTTGTGGCCCTTTTATCATCCTATGAAAAAGAAGAAGTTGTGGTAGCTCTGATTTGGTATCAGACTTAGCTCTTCTTGAGCAACATGGTGAGTTGTGAGTTGGCTCCTGGAAGAACTGACCATTTTGCTTCGATTTTCTCCCAGTCTTGTTTCTGGAGGAAGTGCAATAGAACAATGACATCTGTTTGTCACCAAACTCCAAACTCCATACTCACCTCCTGTGGCTGTGCTATTTTAAACTCCTACAATATCTTTGTGAAATGGCAAAAAGAGTACTAAAGATCTTCATGTTGCTCAGTTTTTCCACGGTTCAGCAAAACAAAGCTCTTTGTAGCTCATATTTGTAACTGATGTGGACATACAGCTTTTAGGGAGAGTTTGGGCAAAGCGTGAACTGTGGTCCAGGGTGGACAGCTCTTCTATGCTGTATGTAGCTATGGAGAATAAGACAACAGAATCAAGCCTACTGATTGACTAGTTAGGTATTTATTTGTTTTTAACATGCAAAACCAGTATAACAATCATGGAAGCTAGAAAAAATGTAGCACTGAAAAAAGTATTCATGCAGAATGAGTATTGTACTTGAACTATCCTCCACAATCATCAGTTAGTCTGTCCCAATATTTATAGTTCATCATTACAACTGCCAAAACTGGCAACCACCAAGATTGTTGTCTCAATTAAGGACAGTAAACAGATTGTCCCATTTTTTTAATGAAAAAATCTAAAATGTAATACTTCACAGTTTAACATGTTTATTCATTTAAACGAGCTAAAAAATAGTGGTGTGACATCTGCTTGAGAGACACTGGTACCTAACATTTTGGCTGTCTCCCCACTAATTTGATTGTGATTAAGGGGGGATAAAAGGATGAGTAGAGGATTCTGTCAATTACATGAATTGATGAATGACAAAAAAATATTTTTTCATTCTTGGAAATGTGTAGAAAGAAATACATCTACAAAAATGCACTACCGCAAACTAAGAGGATGATGGGGAAAAGTACTGCAAAATATCTGCCGGCTCTTTCAGGGAAAAATATTGTAAGCATAAGATCACAGATAATCTTTGCCAATTTATTCATCTCATGGCTTCACTTCCCAAAGTGCAGGCATAATCCACTGTAAAATCTTTTAGGATGCAGTTCCAACATCACATTTCTGCTGTCTTATTGATGTGCCATATTGTTATTTTCTTAGTCATAAGCACCACTAATTACTATGCTACTGTAAGTAGAACTTGAAATGTGATCCAGATCTGTAGTATCTTTTTTGTTGGCACTCTAACTTGCCTACTCTGCTTTTCAAGTACAGTCCTCTACAGAGAATCGCCCTGAATGCATTTGACCTTCACCAACTGGCTCAGTTGTGCCTTACAGGCACAATCCCTTATCAATCATCACTCTACTGGGAGCTGCTAGCAACATTTTCCTTCTTGAAATGGCAGCATTCAAAATTTGGCCTTAAGTCAGCAGACAAGCCTCTTCCATGGTAGCAACTTTCATGGAAGAGGCATGAACAGTTTTGTAGCGCTTTCACTGTGCTTTCCTTTAGTAGGGTTGTTCAAAACCTATGTTTTCAAACACAACTTTTAGGTCAGCTGCTCTAGAGGACACCTAAGTAAACCGATGAGTTTGCTCATGTTGTAGCTACCTGCAGTTGCAGCACAATCTCCCAGTCTATATGTCATCCCTGCTACAGCTGGTCTGATGCATGGAAGGAGCTATTTCTGATTCTGAATCACATGATGTCTATATGATATGCAACACTGAACTTTAAAGCATTCTTCAAAAAAATTTTAAATGTATCTCTAGGGTCTGTTAGGGAAATGCTTAACATGCCTCCTAAGCTTCCAGTAAAATATGTTTATGGACTCTAGGTAGTAGAGCTAGAGCCTTTCCTTGGCAATGTTCACTAGAAGCACTAGTAAAAATACTAGACTAGGCTTCTGTCCTGAGATGGTCTACATGCTGGTTCTGCTTTTGTAGGATCAAAGAGAAAAGGAAAACCACCTAGGAAGATTTACTGAGCAAAATCACTGCTGGAAGACTGTTATGCCTTCCTAGCCAGATTCTTCCAGACAGGACATCTGCTCCCACCCACAGCACAAGGACTCAGTACAGGAATCTCATCCACAACCTCTGCTAGAAAGAAATTCAGTTTACTCCAGGAGCAGAGGGCAACTACTGATGCCTATCTTTTGCTACAGGTGAATATCTTTGAAAAAACTCATTAAGCCAGGTTTGCCATGGAAATTATTTGATCAGCAATCCTTCTTTGAAACAAGCATATAAAATTATTAATTTTATAATAAAAATAAGTCTTGTACGACTGAAGTGATAGAGCTGCATGGATCAACTGCAGAAAGAGATCTGTTCTATTAGTATTGGGTAGGATGCCAAAGGAAGTTCTCTTGTCTTTTAAATATTCAGGCCGCATTTAGTTTTAATATGAGTTTAGTAGCTAGAACTGCCTGAAGTAATCCAGATATTCTAAAACTGACATCAGTGCTCACTTTTGAACATTGTGCTGTTTAGATTGCTTTAATGTCCTTTCAAATGTATATATAATTCAGTGTGTTCAACATTAATAAGAGAACCAAAATAGAAAAAAATCCTTTATTAACAAAATAGACACTGAGCAACTCATACAAAGATAGATGGTCCAAAATCCAAAAGGCATATTTCAATCTCAGATATAATTAAGGGCAAAATAAGCCACATGTCCCATTAGGAATTATTGTACAGATAAGAGAAGAAGTGTATTTGCTGCAATTTTACCATGTATTTCTACATACACTGAACAGAAGTCTACCCAGTCTAAGCAAAAAGAATTTTTCCTGTTACATGAGAATATCCTTCTAGTACCTGAAGGAAGCCTACAAGAAAGACGGGCTTTTTACACGAGCATGTAGTGGCAGCACAAGAGGGAATTGATTCATACTAACAGAGAATAAGTTTGGATTAGACATTAAGAAAAAATTCATTATTCTGAGGGTGGTGAGGCACTGGCACAGGTTGCCCAGGGAAGCTGTTGATGCCCCATCCCTGGAGGTGTTTGAGGCCAGGTTGGACGGGGCTTTGAGCAATGTGATCTAGTAGAATGTGTCTCTGCCCATGGCAGAGGTTTTGGAACCTGATGATCTTTCAGGTCCCTTCTAACACAAATCATTCAACGATTTCATGATTCTATGATTTTTCATGCAAATGAAAAGACCTAATCTAAACAAAGCCAATAGACAAACTGCAAACTGTGGGCAATATGGACTCATAAGCCACACACTGGGGAAGCTGATAGAATCACATATATACACACTTCAGATTTGGTCTGATTCATAGTTATGGGAAATGGAATATTCCTGTTCTAGAAACTTCACGTTCATAAATTTGACAGCAAGAATTGCTTGCTTTTTAACACAATCAATTGAGAGAGCAAGTTACGAGATGACCAGCATGAAGGGAGTAACTACACATCTTTCTCAGACCATGCATGACCCAGAGAGCTATATGCTGACATTAAGGAAGCAATCCTTCCTGCGTGTTACAGAACATGAAAATTGCTAATGCAAAGTAACAGGAGAGGACTGCAGCTTCTGTGACATGTGGTTGGGAGCTGGTGAAGTGAAAGGCATGTCACATCCAAGGAGACAGCTTGTGATATGCTTTTCCCTCCACTGGAAGTTGGGCCATGTGTCAGATAATGCTTCACCATAAATTCAGCATGTTGCGAGGCATTTGGTCATGTCTGCGACTAGTAGCGGACTATAAGTCATACGCATGCATAAATGTTAGGATTTTGTGTCTGTAACAGTCATAATTAGAAAATGAGATATATTTGCATATATATATTTCTCTTTCATATATTTTTTGGAAGACTGTTGCACTCTGAATTTCTAGAGGAGTTGTTTTGCATGGCATAAAGTGAATGAAGACTATGACACATATGAAGTGGATCCTTAGAGGCTCATAATGTATATGGTCATAGTTACTGTATGTTTTAAAAATTAACTGCATTGATCCAAATTTCTTAAGTGGTGATAATGGGACTGTGTCAATTTAAAAGAAATATATTTTCCATTATAATATTTGCTGTGATTTGTACTCCTTTGTCTTCAAAATCACTATTAAAAAATCTTAGGCATCTCAGGAACAAGACAGTAAATACCTCCGTTGCAATTAAATCTAACATTCAGCTCTGAAATTGATATCAAAGGCAAAGCCAAGCTAGTCCACTAACTTCAGAATTATGAAAACTTTTCCAAAAGTCAGTCTGCCTAAACTTCCTTGCCACATTCAGCACCAATGGCTCTACATGTTTCTTGGTATCAAACGGAATTGGAACTGAATCTCAGTCAGAGAAAGATTGACCACATTTTTAAGAGGATCAAAACTGAGTCTTTACATCCACAAGCTTAGTTATATGCCAAACTTAAAGCAGAAGAGGATAAAGCCAGAATTTTAAATCTCTCTGCAGCTGCTCTGACATACTACATTCTTCAAGTGGCTTTTGGCTATTAAAAGGAACAAAAATGCTACCTACAGTGCCTAATTTGAAAGGTACTTTGCAAGAACTGAAGGACGTAATGGAGCCAAGATACATCAATTATTAGTACACCAGAAAAAAGTGTCTTCTTATTACTTACAACCTCTCACGTTAGTCTGATGATTAAAATGATTGTATAGCTGGAAAGGAATGTTTTTATACAACATGGCCCTAATAGGTAGAGCAAGTTGATACCAAAACCATCAGGAAGAGCATAATTAAAATACAATTTTGACTTTATATTAATAGGAGACCAATACACTAATTAAAACCAACATCAACTAAACTTTCTATTTACACTAGTTCAGACAGCACAGGAGGCAAAGAACTGTGTTTCAGAAGCATATGCGAATGTTAGAGCTTCTGTCATCCAGGTGCCATTTCTAACAGAACACATGTGTGCTGAACAGTTGGCAAAAGAATGAAAAAGATTACTGCAGATATATGGGCACACAGAATCTGGAATGACAGAAAATTAAGTCCATATAGAAGGTGACAGACTGCTTGTAAGAAGATATTTTTTTCCTACAATTTCTTCCATCTTCATGCATGTGTACACATGCACAAGAAAGATTAAAAGGGAGAGAAAGGATGAGGGGGTTTTGATATATTTTAAACACAAATGAAGAAAAGACATTTTATTTGGTATTTCTGCTTTCTTTTGGGGAAGGAAAAGGAAACTAATTTGGTTATAAGGAAGCTCTGATTCCTAAATTTGGTGAAGGCAGACACTCCTCCTGTGAAGTCAGCATCAATACCCATGATAATAGTAGCACCTGTCTTTTGACATCAAAGTTCTCTGCCTGAGAAAAAAATAATGTAAACAATAAACTTCATGTATTGTACTGTTCCTCCTGGCTTTGGTGTTAAACAAATACATTTGGCCAGGCCTAAGTGTTCTTACTTTGGAGACCTGGAATGTAACTGACATATTGCAAAACTTTCTTATGAATTTGGACTGCAAGAAATGGGATCGTTTACTGTCTTAGAGTGAAGGGACTGTGTGTTCCTATGTAGTCTTGTTGAAGCTGAAGAAATCTTGGTGATAGATTGATTGCATCTGCTAGTTTTCATCTGGATCCAGATCAAGGTCAACTTCATTGGAAACATTAAGATAAAAAAAAGCATAGAAAGCCAACAAAAATACCAGTATAGCTGCAAGGACAAGGGCAACTTCCTGTAGAAATAAAAGAAAACAAAAAAAAAAACAGTTAGAAATAACACCATATTTTCAGATTAATCAGGAATAAATATTATTTCCCTTCTACAACGCACATCAAAATAACATCAGATATACATAATTGCATAAAGCATTGACGCTTTAATGATTTCTCTATTGTGGTTACCATTTCAAATGTTGTAGAACCCACTCACTTAATAAAGATTTTGGTGAGTCTGATATACCATCAGAAAGAGGATATTTAGCTTAAAAACTTCTTAGTCTTACCTAGAATTAGGAGCTTTATATCTTTTTATTATCCTATTCCTTCCTTTTTAAAGGAAAAGACAGAATTCACAAACCACAGTTTTGAACACAAATTTAAGTTATGAATTTACACTGTGAATTTTGATGTTTTCTAGCAATATGTTACTGCTTTTTGCCAACAAATTTGTAATTTTTTAATGAAGCAAACACAGTATGGTGGAAGTCAATGAAAATTGCTACCTCTACCTCCCAACCTCCTGGCATGCAGTACAATATGGAACTAGAAACTCATTCAGAATTGGATGAAACTTTTCTTTCTTCCACTCTGCAATAAGGCAAAAAGCACAACAATTTGCACTTGCACTTGCCTCTCTTCCCATAAAATATTGCAACTTGCTGCATCTTCCTTAATTAACATAAAAGAGGCTTCCAAAGTATACATGATTTATAGCAGCTTTCAGAAGCAGAAAAATGTCTTTATACTACACATTATACTCATTATGTGACTGCCTATCATCTTAAGGCTGGACTCTGTAAAAATATAATAAATTATAGTACAATCATCTTCTTTATATTTCTTTTATTTCGTATATTTATTTCCTATATTTATTTCTTTCAAAGACACAGTATTTCACATTTTTAAGTTTTTATTTTTCTGTAAGGCACAGCCTTGACTATAGCGTTGACTCTCATCTTGCTAGACAATGAAAGATGAAATTTAAATTTGAGAAAAATCCTTATGTCCCTTCAGCTCACAGAAAGTGCGACTCTACAGCTAACAACATCTACTGCTTCACTCCTGATCACCATGATGAATTTTTAAAATTGTGCACTCAAGATGCTCCAAAGGTTAGTTTGTACCTCTAAACCCCACTCTCCCTCCAAGGAAAGAAGCAAAGCTTCCCCTCCAATTCTCAGCTTCATGTTAAGCTATAAAACAATTACATCAGAACAATCCCAACGTACATTTAAAACAAGAGAAGAAAAAAAGTTCAGTGATTTTACAACAACTGATATGAATTGGTACAGAAGATGTCACATCAAACCTACTCTGTCAGCGGGACTGAAAGGAGATGCCTACACTGAACCAAGACAACAAGACACCCTTTACTGTCCAAGGACAGAATCTGTCCGTCTTTGGTGTAAGATTCATTGTGTCCTCTAAGAGAGGCCAGGTGAATTCTTCCCAAAAATGACCATTTCTCCCTAGAGGGGAGTGCTAGAAGACTAGAAAGGAGTGGAGATGGTACCTCTGGTGTGCACTGTGGGATTAATCCTACCCAGCACTTCTAGGCTGCTGATGGCTTTGTGACCAGCATTGTATGCACTGACATGAAGGAGTTAAAACTGTGCATTTCATTTTTTAAAGTCTAGCCCATAATCTGGCATTCTTCTATTGAACAGCATTTAATTTGCATTTACATGAATGCATTATATAGTTTATCAGAATGTTGGATCAATAATTCAACATATGCCATCTAATAAATTTTGAAATACTAGTGCCTAGTTGGCGTATGTTCTGTAGGAGCATATTCTTTATTCTATAGAAACCTTTGCTTTATATTTTATATGGATGATTGAGATGTACTTTAAATTTGTTTTACCACATTAAAATTGCTCCTGCAAATTTGCTGAGGCTGTTGGCTACAGATTTCAACTACATTTTCCTCTTACAATTGTACCATCCTCTGAACTTCATCCTCCTGATTTCATGATTCGATTTTAAAAAAAAGTACATCTAATTCACTAATATATTAAAGGAAAGTGATTTTTGCTTTGTTGCAGTTGCAACACGTCAGTATCTCATAAAAGGGCATGGCAGCATCAGACAGGTTTCATTTATTTCCTTGTATCCACAGCTGTGCTCCCAGACCCATCTGGCCACACAGCTACTAATCTTAAGAGGATGTAATAAACAAGTGACATACAACTGCAGGCTCCATCTGCTCAGGAGAGTGGACAACAAAACCGTACAATGCAGCACCGTTCACACTTGACACAGAGAGCAAATTCATTCCAGTATTAAAAAGTTTTTCCCTTGTTTGGATGCCACACTTCCCACGCTTTCTGCTTTACAATAGGTTTACCTTTCCCCTCCCTTCTCCCCAGTCTCCCTTATGAAATGCTGTGGTAGCAGCAGCACACTTTTCAGGAACCTTTGCCTTAAAGACTTGTTTCAAAGAAAGTGGAATTGGGAAAATTTGTGTTTTATTCTCAGGCTGCTCAGTAAGTGCTTGACAGAAGCAGTTCTTTAATTCCTCTGCCTAAGTTTCACAAGGAGTAACACTGTGATAACAACACTATTTTCCTTGCACAGTCATTAGGAACTGGGTGGGTGGATCAGTATTTATTATCCCTGGGAATGAAAAGTCTTACTGAAACACCAGGTTTGAGAATTATGCAAGAACCTTAATTTTGAGTTACTGAAAAAGGCAGAGTAACAAAAATCTAAAATAAATGGCCTAACAAAGGACATCTGGCTCTCAGCTAGGGATATGCAGTCTCTTAAGAATTGCATCCAGTTTATGAACTTTTATAAACATAAATTTTGCAAGGTAAATAGCAAATGAGATGCTACACCACTATACTGTATTTGCAGCAACAGATATATATTGTCATTTTAATTTGTTTTATACTTTTCAGGCTTTGCTATTTGTAATTTAAGTCATGCATAGAAATGAAATGTTAAAATACTCCCCGCTTGGCATATATAGCTCCCTTTCTCTTGCACTTTATGGATCATCCCCATCATCCTCTGCAAAATCCATTTACTCAAAGGATTTCACCATGAATAATTAAAGCATAGACAGAAAGTCCTATAGAAATAAACTTAAAATGATCAGAGGGTTTTTTTCTCCCTTTTTTTTTTAATATCATGGTACAGAACACTAGGAAACAACACTCCTGCTCCCAAATCCCAAAGTACAGTCAAAGAAGCCTTTAAAAAGGAACAGAATTTTCTGTTTTACTCTCTTACATGTAGAATAACATATGTAGAACCCTACTGATTTCAGTTTGGTTAAGTTTTCCAGAAACTTTTCATAAAGGAAACGCATACCATTACAGCATAATGTAGATTTAATTCTCCTATCATTTTTTGTCAGTTTTATGTCTCTCATGCCAAAATACTTGGATTATGTCCTCAAATTCACCCTGATGGAGCAAGTGGCAGAGCTGGGATCTAAACAAGATTAATCAGGAGATGGGGTGAGGAAAAAATGTTAGCTCTGATAACACAAATCTGGACACTCTGTATGACAGCATCATATCCTACACATATAGAGAAATACCATACTTCCAGGAAATGTCAGGGGGGTTTTACATGGTTTTTTAATTGTCTTTCAAAAGAATCACACCTTTTTAAACTGAAACCTGCTTAAAACTAAGTGAAAGAGTACCACAAATTGCTCTCTCTGAAATGCTAACTCTCCCTAGCTCTTTCTGAAGAGACACGAAAAGAAAATCATGCTGACCAAGGATATCTGTAAAAATAAATACATAGGAACCAACAATCTTTTTATCTCATATAGTTTTTAACTGAAGACTTTAGGTGGATATTCACTGTGACTATTTTTTTTAGTTTCAGCAAAATCATATTTAAAAATGAATGTTTACTTCTGTAATGCAGGACATTCTACAGCTAACAGAAGGCAACAAAAGTAATTTATGAACTTTTATCCACACTTTTTAGGTTCTAATTTTTTTACTGTGAAAAATTCAGGTGGAAGAAAGATCACCATTGTCTCGAATAATGAGAACAAGGTACTATTAGAGAGTCATCAAAAACACCTGGCTATATGCCTACAAAGCAACAGGATTCATTTTAAGACACCTAAATGCAAAATAAGATATACAGGTATCGAAGATGCAGACAGTACTTATAAAGTGGAGTACTCTGACTTGAAAAACTGTGACTCCAAGAAGATCTTTGGATTTCACGAGTAACTACTCCCTCAGTGTGATTTATGGATGTACAAAGGTGGAGGGATTTCCAGCAAGGAGATGACCGGTATTTATTTTACCATAGAGAAGAATGCGAGTTAGTTTTGTTACAGCATATAATTATATACACCTGTATTTAAGTAAATCATTTCACAGTGTGGGGTCCTTTTATCCTGTTTACAAGAAACTTTCACGGCCCAGCTGCAGTTAGGTAAGCTCAGCCTTGAACTCAGATGCCATTTTCTAGGAGCAAGAATGATTGAGCATTCTTCAGGAAAATATGGACTTCCATAGCTGTGAGTCCTTAATCATCTGATCTCTCTCAAAAAAGTACATTTTTATTTAGCAGTTGGAAAGAATACTTCAGCTTGGGCTTGTGTAAAAAGAAGGACCTGGCCGCCAGCCTTGGAGTCAGCAAACTCAGCTCTCCTAGCTGCTCCTCTCCTTCAGGGCCCTAGGAAAACTCAGATTACTTCCATGGTCAGTGCTATATTCTGAACCTCTGAAGTTTCAAGTTATTAAAAGTAATAGCGCCCTATGTTTAACTGCTCAGACTTTTTTATAAAGCATCAAAAGTTTTCTGATGTTGACATTTTCCTACAATTTACTTATTTAATTTCTGGGATTTGAGGTTTTGCTGTTGTTGATTATTCTTTGAAGTACTACAGACTGGTCCTAAGTAGAGACATAAGAAGGCTTGAGAAAGATGGGCTACTGCTCCCAGCTGGTACAGAAAGTCCTCCTAAGATTTTGCTTGGTGCATCTTCTTCACATCTCAAACCACCATAATTACAATAGTTACGTGTTCAGATCAGGCAAAGGTCTGGTTTTGTTCTTCTTTTTGTACATGTTGTTTCCCCTCCCTTTCATTTCAAGATCAGGGATCAAAGCCTGACCACTGGGATAACTGGGAATATCACACTTTATTCATTGGTGGCACATTAAGCTGCTCTGCATTTTGTGAGACACATAAATTGGTTTGAAGACCCAGTATTTTGGCCATTACAAAGTGCTTGGACTTTGCAAAAAGTATTTGGATGAAATTTTATGATCTGTAATATATAGAAGTGCAGATCAAATGATCTAATAGTCTCTTGTGGCCTTAACTTCTGCAAAGCTATGAAACTGTATCTTGGCAAATGTAGTTCACTAACTTAGCAGATTATGAACAGCATGAAATCGGAGAATATCCTTTGCCAAAATACACTAGGAATGTCTTGTTATCTATTCATATCTAACTTGTTCCAGATGAGATAAACTCGCCATAGTGAGGTAGCTAACTACACAACAGATTAAGCAGATATGCAAAAGAATGACAGACTGTAAGCTCTCACTTTGTTTAGGAATGAATCGTTTTTTCCTTAGCTGAATCGATGTACTCTGTTGCTAATAATTCTCTATGGAGTGATATTCTACAGTCAGTTATGCCTTTGCAAGTACTTTTGAAATACTACTGTTAAGATTTGTGCCTACCTTTCAAGAAGATAGAAAACTTCATCACTTGTCCCATGGACCACTGATTTGTTCTTGCAGCCTGTGAAAAAAATCTCTTCCCAAGAACTCCCATCACTTTCTGCTATCTGGGGGCCAAGCTTCCACACTTCTCAAACCATTTTCTGCTTGTCACCCTCCTGCTGGCACACCTTCCTCATCCACTGAGAGCAGAGCTAGCACCAGTGGTGGGAAGGCCTTACTGCTCTACTTGGTAAGGATGAGCAGCTGGGCTTGCACCAGCACGAGCCCCATGTGGGGGAACAACAAAATGACCCAGAGAAAGTTCAGAGGCTCCCTTTTTGGTACTGCTACAAAGACTTTTGTCTTATCCAAACACCAGGAGACATACAGCATACTGCTTTCTCTTGGAGCTGTTCTTGAGACAGGGGTCCTGCTTTTCCAAAAGACACAATGTATTTTGGCACTGTCTACATTAGTGTCACATATACAAACAGAGCCAGTACAATAGCTCTGTTACAATATTTAATCTTTAAACATGTTTAAAGAGCAAATATAACACACCAAGTACTAGCATGGTCACCCTGCTTGAACTAACTTTTGATAGTTATTAGTGCTCAGCTGCTTCTCTGACATTATCAACACAGATAAAAATCCCTCATTGGGGAAATTAAAAAGTACTAAATGCCAGTGACTGAAAGAAACTTTGTTACTTTAAACCTTGCATTAAAATGACAAGGCAATCAAAGTTTGACAAGACAAGCTAATTAGTATGCCAGCGATGAAACGTGAAGAATCTCCAGGGGATTGGTTCTGAAAAGTTTTATGTCATTTATAGGGCCTTTTTTTAAGCTAATGTTGTCAGCTCTCATGGTGAAATACACAACAGTTGAATTTCATTATCCTCATAGAAATTAAGGACTAAAATCCCTTCAGTATTTTCTAGTCCTCTTTTTTTCCACCCTAAATACTACACTAAGCCTTACTTTACAGCCAGGCATTTAAGTTCTTCAGGACACTAATGCAAAACAACCCTAGAGTTATCAACGACATAAAAAAGCCTATTGTTTTAAGTAGCTGTATGGTGCTTACTGTTTTAGCTTATTGTGTGTATGTATTTCATAGAACTACAAAAACATTCCCCTTTCTCAGAGAGCTTATACTTGTACATTTATCCTTCCTCTACAATATTTTTATTAACTTCAACTTAGCTTTTTATAATAAAAGGTTAATTTATTTTGAAATTATGCATACTGCATCATGTACTGAATAGATACCTATATAAACAAATAAAATACATTCCAAATAAATGTACGTGTCTGGTTTCTTCTCAAAGATTTACAAGAACTTTGGACATTTCTGTTTAAAGTGCCTACTTATTACATTGCATTGTAGTTATATCCCTTTTTTTCTCTCAACACAGGCTGAAGTTAATTGACTGCTACACCACAGAATTATGGCATACATAATAAAAAAAGACTAAAATCCCAGCCTTTGGAAGGTGAATCACGTTGCTTATTACCCTTACTCATCTGAAGTAAAAGGAGGAGCTCTTAAGAGACAGAGAGGAGTGGAAATGCGTTTCTGCTTGGGGTGGCAGGCGAATTCCCTCCTGACCTACCTCACCTCTCCAGGTGTCCTTAAACAATATATATGAGGCCCTGGAATCTGAGGACCAGGGAGATGAAAATGTGGATGAAGATCCATTCAGGCTGGAGGGGTTGCCTAGGGTAGGGCAAATACGAGATACCTCTCGCATCAAAATCCCCTCAATTAAGAAAAATAGAAGGGTAGTAGTCATTGGTGATTGCCTTTTGAGAGGAATGGAGGGCCCAATATGCCAGCTGGACCCAGCCCATAGGGAGGTGTGTTGCCTCCCTGGGGCCCACATAAGGGAAATCACCAAGAAACTTCCCAGCTTGGCATGGCCCACTGACTATTGCCCACTGGTTTTCCAGCTGGACACAGACAAAGACCCAACAAGGCTAAGGATAGTCAAGCAGGACCTCAGGGCCTTGGGACAACTGGTCAAGGGACCTGAAGAACAAATTGTGTTCTCTTCTGTCCTGACAGTTGCTGTCATACCAGACAGAAGTTGTCAAGAATTATTTCAAAAATTATCCAGAAAACAACAGAGGAGTATTTAGGATAGGTGCAGAGGATAATTGTAAAAAGATGGCAGCTGAAGGACTTTAACACTGGACTGAGCAAAACAAGCCATGCTCAAGAGAGTGGTATAGCTTATGGGGCTTCACAAGTAATCTTCCTTACTCCAGGGATAAGGAAGATTTCCCTGCAGACGCTCCAGGAGCATCTACTGTCCATGGTGAATCACTGCTGCTGGAGGGATTGAGTAGGGTGAAGAGTTGTCACTGCGAGATCGGAAGAGGTGCACCTTTATCCCAAGACATTAAATACACCTCGCTTCTATGCTAAGTACTGCAGGGTCTGTCGGCAGAAGTGCAGAGTTTATTCTACAGAAATTGCCCATGTCCTGGTAGAAGTACTGTAACATTTAGTAAGCCTAAGGTTGTCGGCATTAAGCAGGCTCAGTGAGAAGGATGCAATCAAAAGCCCTGCTTTCCTTCCCCTACAAGCAAGTCCCTGAAGGGAAAGGTGCCCAACTTACCTTCCTTTTTGCTTCAGCTCTGTGAGCTTTTCTCAGCAATTTGGAAGCAAAACAAATTACTGTGCTCTATCTGGGGATGATCCAGGGTTTTTTTAAGGTGCGGAAGCACAAAAAAATATTACAACCAGAAGAAAATATTTTAAAGATTTTTTTTTAAGGCATAGGCAGAATTGTAAACCTGAGGCATCACACAGTGCAACTAGCAGAACCCCAGAAACACCCACTCAGGACCTGAAGAGCACATGTGCACCTTGATGGCAAAAGTCCTTTATTCACTAATACTCAATTCTTCATTGCATATATGATTACACGTTTTCCCACTCATCCTCATTTTTAGGAAAGAATTACTTAAGAAAATAAAGAAATTAAACAGGTTTTGAAGGACCAAATCTCATAATCTTCTCACTTGTGAAAGACATGCAAAAAACTTGTACATTTTCAAAGAATTAGGCTGTACACTAAGGCTCCAAGTAGAACATCACTTTTAAAAGGTCACATCATTGAAAGAAAAATGAAAATAAAAAGGAAAATTTAATAAGAAAAGAAGGAAAAGGAACTCAAAAGGTTAATAATCTATCCTTTAAACAAAAAAGGCAATCTACTTTTTCTCATTAAAACCTGACACACAGCACTAACTGAGGAGATTATGTTGTGAAAACATACTGCATCGCACGGTAATGCTTGATCGAGATCAGCAATCAGGAGCAAAAAGAAAGCACTGTTTCGTGATTATAATAGCAAATTCTGGAAGACAACCAAATACATCATCTGGCAGCCTAACAGCTGTTACAGCTTGGTAGTAATACCTTGGCATTTGCTATAAGCTATAACTTGAAAAAATTGATTTCTCATCTGCCAGAAACAAGAAAATGTTCTCCTTTTAACATTTCTGAAGTTTCTTTCACTAGAACACCTAGGTAATGGATCCACTTTTTCATTTTGCTCAGGTTTTACTCTTGCTGTTAAGTTAACAGTGTATCAGTTAGATTAAAAAAAATAAGTTTGAGGAAAAAATACTGGAGGGAACATAAATAATGTGTGTTCAGATAGAGCCCGTTTTGATGACACGCTGGGTAGTAGATAACAGAAACTATTTCTAATAGTCCTCCTTGCTCATATTCCCAGCTGTGCTCAAAAGTAATTGTTATACTTCATACCTGCCTGAAATGGGGACATTTTCAAAATAAAGTTTAGTACCTTTCCATATGTTTTGCTGTTAGTTAAGCCTTTTTTCTTCAAGTCAGAGCCAGTACACAAGGATGCAGACTGAGACAATAATGCTGAGAATTAACAATACTTAACAAATCCAGTCTTTAAATAACTACTGGTATAGGATCAGAAGAGGAACATTGGAGATGTTTACTGTAATTTGTCTAACTATATGAAATAGTTAAAGAACTTGTTCTGTGTGTAGACAGGTTCCCTAAAACCATCAATTTTCTATGCACACAGTACTTTAAACCTTAAAGTAAGCATGCATCATAACAAGGACATAGACTACGTAAAATCTTTCAGCACTTCAAATATTCAAGTCTTTTTAGGGTTAAGTGAAAGCAATTCATCATAAATATTTTAGATTCTAGCATTCTACTTAGATTTTGAAGTGTCATAAACAATATCTCTCAGAAATCAATATTCACACAGTACATCTGTGGGGAAAAGAAACAAACACAAAGGTGGTTTGAGCTATCAAAGAGGTCTCTACCTTTACACCTAGTGCAGTTTTCTTGGCCTCTGCTTTTAATCTTGTAGCTCTTAACATAGGCCTGGTTTTCTTATAATCTTGTTTCCCTAGAGTAAAAAAGCATATTTAATGAAAACAATGCAAAAATAATATAAAGAACGTGAGCATTTATTTCAGTTGAAAAGTCAGATTTAACGTATTAAAAACATCCCACAGTCTAGCATTTTAAACAACAGCTACTCTGTGACACAGGGACTCAATCTGTGGAACAACCATCCTTAACACAGACAGTGACAGCAACAAGATCCAATAAATCAGTGTAGAACCTGTTACTCCAGAGTGACATCAAAATACATGTATGGATAGATATCCACTTGTACAATGTTTAATAAATTGCTCCATAGGTATCTGCCAGCAAATAAGTAGATTAAGGGTAGACGATGTTTTTCCCTCTCATTGAAATAAAAATAAAAATTTTCATTAGAATTTTTCTTGGTTAGTCATCTCTAATGCATATAATAAATGTGCAATACTAGACATTCTGGTGAATGTAAAGGTTCATAATTCTGGACTGGAACATTATTTGCAGGTATCAGAACTCAGAGATAGGCAGATCAGTCAAAGTAAATGCTAAAAAAATCATTGCTTGACACCATCTGCTTGTAGAAACACGTTATACAAAATCTTTCCAGATGAACTTTCTACAAGTTACAGGGACTATCTCTTGCAGCCATGAAGACTGCAGCCCAGGGCTTGATTACTGTGAGTCCACATGAACTGAGTTCAGAGGAGGACACATAAGTATTCAGAAATGGTAGAAATGGTATAAATCATTTATCTCAACTTAATAACAAAGCATAAAACACTTGATATCTCTCAGGGATATTTCTGCTGCCTGAAAGGCCTGTTGGTGTTTTATTATGAACTACTAGCGATAGCTTCTTTAAGTTAACAGAAGTCAAGGTACAGATACAGTCACAAAAGGAGAAGAAAAAGAAGAATCTGTGAAGAAACTGCTCAGAGGGATAGAGCCTCAGTACAACTGCTTTGGCTTTTTTAAAAAGTCCTTTTCATTTTTTCCCTCCTAATGTGTACAGATCTTTTTTGTTCTTTATGCCTAATTCCAAAGCTAAACTATAATGCTTAAAGCACAGTGTCTGGCCTTTTTCAAATCACTAAGTTTACCTATTTATACATTAGCTTTCATTATTGTTACAGTCAAATAGTTTAACCTTTCCTCTAAAACTTTGTCCAGTGGTTTTGTATACAAAAATCTCATTTGTCCAAGCAAATGTGATTTTAATTTATAATCAATAATGCAAACTTCTCATTTTATGGCTACCTTGAAAACCAGGATATTATAGTGTAGCGATGAAATTCTGAAACATGAATGTCTTCTTCAAGTGATATACTGGATTCATGGAAACACATTTCTGACTGTCTACTCTTAGTATCACCCTGCTCATACTCAATACAGAGCTTGTCTGTGTAGCATACCATGAATGCTGAACTCGCATTACAAATTTGCTTTCATTGTATAATCTCTCCTCAGTCCTATGGATTATATATTGTGAAGGTCTCCATACTATTCTTCGGTCAGATATTATTCATAAAAGACTTGAAATAACTTAAAAATACTCAATAACAAATGGAAAAATAACTGAAACCATATGTATTAGAAACAAAAAAAAAGGCAGCACAAATCCAAGGAAACTCAGAGGACAGAGTGAAGAAAGGATGACAGAAAGATGATTTATGTCAGATGCTCCAATATATTCATCCAGTCTGTATATCTTATTAGCAGGACAGGACCACTGCAGCATTATTTTTCAGAAGTCAGTAATATCTGATAATAGGATGCATCAGGAGTACAGTAATTTTTTAGAACAGTTAGGGAAAGACTTGCAAAAACCACAAAATTGGCTAAGTCATGAGATGAAGCTAGGCAGAGAGAGAATGTGTTTCTCCTCCCTAAAGTCCCACACTCATACTTTTGCTATGAAATAGTTAAAGATTTTTCAGAATTTCCATTACAAATGGCAGGACTTTACTACTCATAAAAATCACTCCAGGCTGAAATTTGGCATAGACACACCCTAGCCTTGAATTTTTTTGTTTGTTTGTTGGGAGCCAACTTTCATAAGTGATGCAGCTGTTCTTACTTACTTGTGAACAAACTATAGAAATGTATCAATCTGAAATGTTTTAAGCATGAAAAATATCTTCGTTTACAACTATATAACTGACAAGCACTAAATTCAATCTCAGTTCTCATAATTCCGGTTTGCTGCTCTTTCATCAGGGGTAAATGAAACAATACAGTCAGAGATTTCCCTCCCAATGATGCAACAGCATTAGATAACGAAAACTAGAAAGCTTGGCAAGGTCCATTAGGAACGGGACACAAGTCAGGTAGTAAAACCCACCTTCCTCTCCTCCCATTGCCCATTCTCCCTTCTCTGCTCCACAGCTCAAGTGTGAAGGTGACATGAGTACAGGTAAATATTGCATAAAAGACCTAGTCTATGAAATACATGTATGGGCAGAACCATATTTATTCATCCAAATGAGAAAGCTTATTGGTGCTCTTTCCCCTGGTTTCAGGCACCCTGCTACTCTTTATTCCGGTATCATGGCTACAGCTAAGACTGGATTCTACTTTTCTAGAGAATATTTCCAGATTTATATTAAGTCTGATATAAAAAACTAAACCTCCTATAACAAGCAGGCTATTTCAATGATGACTCTAGAGCTGGTAGTTCTCCAAATCCATGCACCTGCCATTAATTTACCACTCCTTTTGCTAAATGTAATAGCCAAAAGGAAAAAAAATACAGTAGGGAAACAGTCTGAGTCCACCAAGTGCAAAAGTTTAAAAAGGGCATCTGTGGACTTCTTTGTAATGAAAACCAGATTCAGCAATCATTCTAAAAGACTCTTAAAACATGTGAACTTTCTGAGGCCTTGGGAAAGACATCTGCACTACAGGACTATAAAGAACAACGAAATGCAAAGCTCCTGCCACATGAATACTGATCATTACCACCTGGAAAACAAGCAGAAAAAAGTAATACAGGCTCCCTACAGCCTCCCTTCTTTTAGGCTTGCAAATCAACCAGTTGGGATAAGTATATTCACACTCTCAATGTCTTCTAGTTTTATCTCACTTATCCTGCAAGCTGTCTTGTACATGTATCTGTCAGAGTCATCAGTTTAAGCTATTTCTTCTTCTCAGGAAGTGATCATCAAAGCCAGTTGAGACAGACTCATCAGACAAAGCCCCATTTGTCTGCTTTATCCAATGCCTATCTGAGACACCAAGTTTTCCTGATGGAATATATGAAGACAAGAAGAAGCCAAAAAGATAGAACTGGAAGATTTCCAGACCAAATCTTACTTTTCTTATTACTTAAACAAAATCCTTACCTCTTTGACTAGTCATTATTGTCACCAATTTGCCATCCCTTCTCTCAAACTCCAAACTCTAGTGCCAGCTTCTCTTAACTTTTTTTATAACTACGCTATTTATTTATTTTTTAACAAATGTACCACTTCTTTCCTTTTTCAGGTCCATCATTTCCTTTTCATTTTTAAGGCCAAAGAAGTACTCCATGAGAAGGAAACTATTTTTACTGTCTACAGCTCTCTGCTTGTCCTGCTTCCCTCCAAAGCTCATCCACTTTCCCATTCAGTGCTTGAAGTAGCCTTTGCCTTTCAGAAACTCTACGGAGCTCGCCTTGCACCTCGTCCCTTCCTTCCATCCTTCTTGCAGTTTTTTCCACTCCTTTGGTGGCAAACTGACCTCAGTAGCAGCGGAACTGAGCTGTGCCATGTTTACAGATTCTGTTTGGAAAACCTTCCCCTGGCAGAAACAAAGTCTATTTTACAAGATGTAGCATTAGAAAAGGGTGAAGATAAGGGTGACATACAGGGAGGTTTTTAGCTATTAAAACAGCTGTACTGTGAGAAATGACAAAGGGTGCCTCCTTCAGAGTGGATATTAGAGATTCATACAATATACAACATGAGTTTGTTTTTCTTCATATAAAAAGGAATAAAAATCTATGTATTTTGCAAGATTATTTTTTATTTAACTCTGCTTACAAGGGAAATTGAGATCCCATACATCTTCTATTCAATAATTTTAATAACATATTAGAGATGATGTGATCTTGTACATTCAGTATTCTTTTTAATTAAACCACTAATGACATGATGACAAATGCAAAAAACCTAAATAATATATATAAGCTAGACAAATTCATTAAGTTCTGGGTTATTTTTTTTTTAATGTACAGACATACTGTGACATTGCCAGGTAGTATGCACAACACTGTACTTCTGCATACATACCAAGCTCCTTTATATATGTAACTGAGAGTGTAGCATATGAGCACTGTATTTCAGAAAACTGACTACATTTAAGGTTGTGTTTAAAGATGCTGCTGTTTAAGACACAACCTGAAAAAATCTACAGAATAACTTAATGAGAGAAAAAAATTTATTTCCAGCCCTTCTAGATATTTACTCTTTCATTATAACAATAGCTCATTACTGGAATTGAATAACAGACTAAAGACTGCCTCTCTGCTTTTCAATTCATCAAGCTTAAGCAGAAACAGGACTGCATCTTTGGCCTTTGTTGATGCTGCTGTCCAAGCTTATTATCATATGAATATCTAGTTATTGTTTTATAAATGTTCACATTTCAGGAGCTCCCTGCTTTCTTTTCTCTCAGCAGACTTTACAATATCCACCTTCATTATCATCATGTGGCAGCATTGCTCTTCGCCTGCATTTGCTACTTTAAAAATTAATGCACTGCTATTTTCTGAATACTGTACTGCGTAAGCTGCTTATGAGTACATTATGCTATCAAGCAAGCACATGCAGAAAAGCTTCCTAAACTGTTATTCTTTCAATGAAAATACAGCTGGTTCTGCTTCAAAGGCACTTCTTTTCACCTGCAAATGGACTTGCTTCTACACTTATTCCTCAATTCATTGTCTTTTATTTGTGTCTGCAAATCTTTAATTGCCTTTAATTAGAAAGAAGTAAATTCAGTGCTTTAATCTTGCAAATACATTCAATCATAATTCTGTCTGGGATGAATACCAAGTTCTATTCACTGACTGATCTTTATAACAAAGGTATATAAATTTATTGTCCGTTTATATAGACCACACCAATTAAGCCACAATGGAAAACCAAATAGATAAGAGTCAAAATATTTGAAATGAGAAATGTGCAATCTAAATTTAATTACTCAGACAAATAATTTGAAGACGAGTTATTTACAGCATGCCAAAAAACCTGACAGATAGTTAAATTTTTTAATCAACACTACAGATTTAAAACTCCTTTCAATACTTTCACTATAATTCGTAACAACCAACAAACTGCTGTCCTGAATCTTTCTGTGCTGGTATTATAGTCATACTCAAAACATTAGTAAGATGTTTTCCATACATTAGCAATCCATTTCATATGTTAAAGTACTATTTAAGGTGCAATAAAACTACAACTAGAGGGTAAATTTTAGTTACCAGTAGTAGTTTAACTAAAGTACCTTACTGTAACTGATACTGAAAACCATACCAAAATATATACATAACTAATTAGAAACTAGAGACAGATTGTGGCAAGATTTACTGACAAACTGCAAGTGTGAAATCACACACTACTTAAGCTGAAATCAATTTATTATGATTATTGATATGAATTGGTGAAGGTTCCAGAAACTCTCCACAAAACTCCACAGAACAAACATAGAACAAGAAAATGGACCTCTGGTCTTTTCAGGGTTTCCACAGTCTGACTTCAAGCATCGCATCCTTTTCCCTGCAGTAACAGGGATAAGAGAGAATTAGATCTCACTGGCAGGGACAAAGATCCAAGATGGAGGAAGGTTCAGTCATGCTGTCCTCCACAACCTCCTTATATGCAAGACATAGAAGGTCACACCCATTACACCTGATTTCAGTTTTAGGTGATTGCTAGTTTAGGTCTCTCTTTACTTCCCATAGGGAGACTTCTCCAAAGAGTGAGTGACAGCAGTCTAGCACACCCTGAAGTGCTCCCTAGCACTCCCTGTTTTACTGTCAAGAACAACTAGAGATGTTCAGAACGCAAGTCAGGTGGGTTGGCTTCAACTCTAAGGTTAAGCAGAATAAATATGAACCAAGGAAATAGCTCTAAGGGACAAGTGAAGAAGAATAACCAGTTCCTACATGACTTTATCTTGATTCAAGACATTTGCAGACATGGCCAAATTACCTTTGAAGTAATTATCTTGAGTATTACTAGTACTATAGAGAGAAAATCACAGAGCCGTGAAGGGACTGTAAATTGCATTGAAAGCCACAGCCTGCATTCCATCCCTGCTCAGTTATGATGTGGTGGTTCCCAAGTCAGCTAGCTATACCTGTGCTACAGAGCCACTGCGCTCTGTACCATAATTAGCACGCTGCTTCTTCAGAACCGCTCCTGCCTACCAGCTATAGTCCTGCTTTAAGCTACAGTCTCAGGGGATAAAAGACATTCCTGGGGGTCATACAATCCATCCCTCTGCTCAGAACTGAGCCAATTTTTAAACTGTATTCAACCTGAAAGGTAGCTCCAGTTACTCTGGGAGCAGGTCTAGCTGAGCTTATCCAGTTGAGTTCTGACTATTTCCAAAGGTAGAGATTCCACAACCTCCCTGAGAAACCCTTCCCAACATCTGACCATCCCTCTGGTAAAAATACTTTTCCCTCACCTACTGAGAATTTTCATGTTGTAACTTGCCTTTTGTCCTACCACTGTGCACCCTTCAGAAAAGTTAGGCTTCACCCTGCCCGCAGCCTCCTATTAAGTCTTTGTAGATAGCAGTAACATCTCAGCTGAGCCTTCTCTTCTTCAAGCTGAAAAGACAGCTGTCTCAGCCTCTTGTACATCCAGTGCTCCAGGTGGACATCCTGACCCTTCACTGGACTCACTCTAGTACGTCCATGTCTTCCTTGTTTTCTTGTGTATGAGCATGGCACTTGTCTTTTTCAACCATCAGGGAACCACTTCCATGGAACTAGCTAAATGGCAGACAACTGAGGGAGAATTTAGCCATAAAATCACATTGCCTGAAATACCTTAACACCACCATTGCAATGGAACTAAAGTGCACCAAGGGAATTTGGTAGGGTCTGTAAACAGCAAGTCAATGGACTAAAAGGTTTAAATCAGTTTGAACCACCAGCAATTCCCTAACTTTAGAGTAGTTTGTGTTTTAGTGGGAGGAAAGACAAGCATTTATTTTCTTACATGCCTTGGGACTCCAAAACATCATCTCATACACAGTAGTACAACTTTTCTTTAAGTGCCTTTCTAAATGCCAACAAGTTAGGTATCTGGCATGGGGAAAGAAGTGTTTTCTAAAGTGCTTTGTTAAACCATTGAAAAACAGAAGTACCTACACACCTGCCTCCAAAAGTGCATGAACAAGTATTTAATTCTATGATCTTGTGAGATTTTATACCAGGCATTGTATATTCACTGAATAACAGAACTTCAACCCAGTGAAACTCTACTCTCATACAACACATCTTCAACATGCCTGCTTCATTCTGAAAATAATTATTTATTTAGAATGTTGAGGAACCTCAGAAAAACAAAATTCCATAGGAATTTCAGGCCTAACTTCAGTAAAAATCAGTTGGCAAATCACGCATCAGTAACAGTTTTATAACCTATGTCTGAGAACTGGCAACACAGCCCTAGCTCACATCTATGGAAACAAGATCAAGCTCTCACATATTTATATTGTGTTTTGTGTTATTAGCGTCACATGGATAAATTCAATGACCATTCTTTTCCTGAGAAGCAGGAGTGAGATTTTCTTATTTTTAATTGCTGTGATTCCAAAGGGAGTTTTTGGAGTCTTAGGTTAACAGAAAGATTTTTATATGTCTTATACCTACACAACAGTGTGTCTGTACTCAGAAAAGGCATGAAAACCCCCCACAGCCTCTCTATTTTATTCAGGTTTAATGGCAGCTCAAATCACTGACCATTTTTCAATCTTGAGAGACGGAACAGCTTGACACTAATAATACATTTGCAAAGGACACATCATCATTTAACACAACATTAAGTGCTCAGGGACAACTTTTTACCGTAGACACAATGTGCTCTGAGCTCAGAGTTGACATTTAATGCTACAAAGATAATCCAACCAGTCATTCATGAGGGGTAAATTAATTTTCAAGCAACTATATTTCAGCTTTAAGCCAACAAGAAGGACGCATTAAAATGAATAACTTCATTTTATGCTGCATGCAAGATTTAAAAACTCCAAAATATAATGCATTCTTAAGTACACCAAAATACACCCATTTAATTATTGCTATCTTTCCCTGATTCCAAACTAAAAGTCTCGTAATATTTGTTAAATATAATAGTCTGACTGGAAGCAGAAAATCCCTCAGAATTTTCTGCGAGTTGCCATGAAAAGCAGCATTTCATTAAAAAAATGGTTTACACTTAAAATTCGTATTAGAGATACTTTCATTGTAACAAGTAATTTGGATCATACTTAAATTAGCACCTTTTCTGACATTTCAGGAATATTTTAAAAATCTATATAAGCATTTAAGAAAATAAATTCAGGAAACCAATTATCAATAACGTACAGAACAACAAATAAAAGCAATACTTTAAATCAGCTAATTATTCAGGTAATTCATTTTGAATACCTGTAGAATATACTCAATTAACTGCAAGACCATAACAGAAGATCTGAAGAACAGCACTAAAAGCATTGATCCTTACTAGTACTATTTGATAGGCAGTCCTTTCTCATGCCTTTCAGTGCTGAACTATCTGTTGCAATCCTGTGCTTAGGTCCAACAGGTGCATGCCTACAGCCATTAAAAAGTACTGGCTCCATGTAAAAGGAGCTTCCACACACACAATGGCAGCTCTTCAATTAACCTTTCCAACAGTCTCGTTAATATTTCCTACTCAAGCAGACAACTATGAAAATATTAAATACCTTTCTTAAAAATAAATTAACACAATTAATTTGAAACAGATTACTGGGTGGGTATTTCGCTTCTTTCTTCTCCACCTACATCATATATACATACATTATTTCGTGCGTGTTGTTTTGAGTACATTTGTACTATTTTGCTATGGAACAACTGCTCACAGTTACACTTTCATATAAACAACCAGATTTTAGTATAAATTCTGAAAATTAAAAAAGCAAACCAAAGCTACTACTGCAGAGATTATTTACAAAAGCACGTAGTAACAGGTCAAGAGAGACTGGCCCCAAATTGAAAGAGAGTAGGTTTAGATAAGCTATTAGGAAAAAAAACCTCTACTGTGAGGTTGGTGAGGCACTGGAATAGGTTGCCCAGAGAAGCTGTGGATGCCCCACTCCTTGAAGTGTTTAAGGTCAGGTTGGATGGAGCACTGAGTAACCTCATCTGGTGAGAGGTGTCCCTGCCTATGGCAGGGGTTGGAACAAGATGAGGTCCCTTCCAACACAAACCATTCTATGATTCTGTGAACTACTCATTGTCAATGCAATTAAAAGCCATATTTTTATTAAACATTTGATGACATGATTTTTGGGCAACAGAAACTATTTCTTTGATGATAAGAGGTGTGAAAAAGGCAGCATAAGGTGTGGTAGGAGAGACACACAGAACAGAAAGAGCCTTTCTGCCTCTGATGCAGACTGCACCCAGCTGCAATTTGGCTTACACTGATTTTATTAACAGTTGGCTGCAAATAGAGGAAATGTGATATACCCCCCCCAAAAGTGGAAACAGATCTTATTAGTATCATTTATGTACATACTTTTCTTACACAATCAGTCTGCCTGTGACTCTACTCACAGTTACAAACCCTATTACCAAGATTATTGCATAAGCATTTCTTACACTTACTCAGTTTGTAGGTTGAATATTTATGCCACAGTTAAGAAACTTGCCCTTTTTCTGTTGGATTATATTCTATTTTTCCAAGCCATTTCACTGATTTCTCAAATTTAGTTTGAATTTGCCTCTCATACTGGTATAATTTGCAGGCTAAATTCATCATCCCACTGACAATTAAAATACTGGATCCAGGACAGGCCACTGTGGATCCACTAGTAACTACTGAAAACAGTTTTCATACCAGTTTGGTACCCATCTTGCAGTAGCTTCATATTCACACATCTCTAGTTTGTTTACCAGAATACATTGACAAGGTCAAGGTGAATGGCACCTCTTCCTCTTCCCCACCGATGGAAAGTTTCCTACTCTGTCAGAGAAGAAAATTGAACCGATTTGACAAAACACATTGGCTGTTGTTTATCTCCTTCTTGGCCTGTGGGGCCTTACAAGAAACTGTCCCTATCCTGAAGAGTTTGTGAAGGATGAGGAAGCTGCATTCAATAATTTATGAATATTTTATGTTCCATCTGTTTGCTTGTTACTGTGATGTTTGCTTTATATTTACCAGAGGTTACCTCCAATAAACACTGGCCCGTGCTTAGGCAGGAAGGTAGGAAATGCTCCTAATAGTTCTCTACTGAGAGCACTTAAAGACAACAAAGGAAAATATAGAGATTGATGATCAGGTCATGCCATTCAATTGCCCACAATAAAGCATATCCATGTGACAGATGTTCCACAAAATATCTTCTCTGTTCTTATCTCTGCAACTACAGAGCCAGAAATTTCTCCTATTGTCTTATATTAATTAGTGTCTTGTGACCTTGAACAGAACAGGACCGACTAAAATCACAGGAGAAGTCAGATACCCACTGGGTTTTGTTTTTAGGAAAAAATTCAACATAATGTATATGATTCTAGCACCAGCATCAAAAGGATCCTGGTCAAAAGGATGCCACCTTCCTTCTTTCCTCACTGAAGAAAATCTGTTCAGCAGCCCCAGCCCATCTGAACTACCAAGAAATTCTTCCAGACCATATTTCTGACATTAAGCAGGACCAAACCAACCACTGCCTGAAAATTGTCTTCAATATCAGTAATTTGAAGTTTATTCCTAATTATTCTGGTGTGTATCATGCTACTGCCAGACAACACTATTAGCTCATTCCCAAAAATGGTTGCTGAATAAGCACCATATCACCAAGTACTGTAGCAATACTATTAAACCTTCTGGATAAAGAGTCACTGGTGTTTCAGGAGAGGAGGACGTCTCTCTGCTGTAGTTAACACCACACTACCTGACATGTCCAACCTTATTAGGTGACTGGGGCTAGTCCCTGAGGCATGACAAAGTGAGACTGTGGCACCACAGGAATCTGGAGTCTTCTCCTATGTCTAATGCTTCTCCACAAGCACCCTGCAAGGAGCCACAGATATCCCCAACAATACCTCACCAACCTTTCTGCTGTGGGGCTTTGCTTAAAGGAGGGATGGTGACAACTAGTCCAGGAAGGGAATGACACAACCTGTTGCCCACAGCTTCTTTTTCCCCAACAGGAACAGACAGGCCTTGGAGGTGGAAGGGAAAACCTGAGCAATCCGGGGAACAGATGAGGCCATATGAAACATAGTACAGGATTTTCATGGCAAATACCACATCACATCTGTTTCTATCAGCTTCAGTTTTCTGTTCTCACACACAATAGGGTGGTACAATTTCAACAGTATTAAAGCATATATCTGATCTTATGAAAAAACCACAAAGCCTTGCAGTAAACAAAGAACATCAACAAAATTGCACAATGAACCAGGGACAGAGCCTCAGGGACAGTACTGCTCAGGAGTAGCTAATGTCACTTCTCTGTAACACCTGCTTTGTTGAGCCAAAATCCCTTTAAACCTTAACATGAGACTTTGCTGCCAAGTTTACATTAATTCACCACTGGTCACAACATGCTAAAGAAAAGCTTCCCAGGTCTGAACCAAACAAAGCCTGGACTGGAGCTAGAACTTGTGGGGAACAGAATAAATTTATGGATTTAGTACAAGTATGAGATTCATGTTGTCCACCTAGGAGCAGAAGACCTGCAAGAGCTGAGCGGGATATCCTATGAATAATCACAACCACGCTTGGAAAGTGAAAGGAAGAAAATATCAGAGTGAGGAGACCTGCAAGAAGTCAGGCACCATAAGAATGGCACAACTGTGATCATGAATGCCTTAACTTCTGATCCAGTGTCTTATCCAGTGGATAATGCTTTTCTCAGAATTGAAAAGAAACAGAACAGAATTACTGCCAAGATGCAGTAATTTCTTACTAGTAAGTCATATCATTCTGGACCAGCTGTATATAACAAGACCATCCCAAAATACAAGCTGTAATTTATTAATTCTGCCTAAGTAAAAGGTTTCCAGTAATACTGACAGCATTTGCAGTTCTCACTTCAATGAAGCACACTGCAAAAGGATGCTTCGTCAGACCTACATATCACTGTCACTCCAGAAGTCAATGCACTGACAGTCGTAGCAGAGGTGGATGTTACAGGATACTGTGAAAGTGATTATGTAAGATAGAAAAGCAGATTTTTGGAGTCTCACTCCAGCAATGCAGAAATCAGAAGCTTTTAATGGAATTAGCCAAGAAGGGAACATCTCTTGTACATATCACCATTATCCCTTGGGATCCTAAAATTACTTGTGAGGAATAATCTCTCCAACTCACTCATAATTTTAGCATGCCTAAGAACTACATATCTTCAGTTCGCCTGTAATTTAAACTTCTTTCCTTCAGCAGAAACACTACCTGACAGGTCTTAACTAAAAGTGAATGACAGCAATAGCAGTGTACTTAAAAGTGTAAAGGAAATGCATATTTATGAGCACCCAGAGTAATGGTTTATGGACCTGAGAACTAAAGGTGTAATAATGTCTTGAAGGCATATTAGGAGACAGAATTTTACCTTCAAGATCCAAACCGGGCTTCTGTCAGTGATGAGATGGGTGTTAAGATAATAGGATAGAGGAGCCAGGCTAACTTTTAAATTTAATTTTTCAGATGTACAACTCCATTCTTTTCCCTTTCTGAAGGCTCACAGAAAAGGAACTACATGTGTGTGCACAGTAAAATAATGGCATCTTACTCCTAACTTCAGGACTGGACTTACAGTCTGACAGGTGAATGTCCAGCATCCTTCACAAATCCTGCAATCTAAAATACCTAGTGAAGAATAGCTAGGCTTTACTTCAAACCTTCTCTTTAGAAATACAAATTTGTCAAGTAACCTATATGCTGCATTTTTTCCAATAACTGACATCGGAGTGATGGTAATGATTTTATCTGAGACCCTTTGATTTTATTTCACCATCTGCATCAGCATCACTGCTCTGTTGATATTTTAATGAATAAAATCAGTTGTTTTCAGTAATAGCCTTACGTTGAACATCACTATATTATAAATTATTTAAATAGTGAAAGGCATGTATTAGGGTAATCTATTCAAAGAATCAAGGGTTGCTCCCAGTATCCTTTTTTCCAAATCTTTATTCCACAGGATGATTTTTTAAGTATGACGTCTCTTGTAGGAAACATACAAAAGATGGAGAGACTGGTGAGGAAAAAATTCTACCATCTGGAAAACTATTTGATTAGATTAGATAAAGCATGGAGCTCTCTTCTATTCCTGAATGTTCCATAAAATTACTGTATGACCTTGGGAAATCTCTTTTCCTTGCAAGACTTTGGTACTCATCAAAAACTCTTGAGAACCTGGTCTAATGGTATAATAGAAGTAAAAAACACTCATGAATGTTATCTGTGAGAGATGATTCTCTGATGGCATATATTAATTTATTTTTAAAGATTTAAAAATTACATTTACAAATATAATGAGAAACAATTAAACAAGTACCCGAAAAAGTAACTGAATCTGATACTGACCCTTAAATTCAATTTCTTATTCATTAAAAATGTGTGTTAAATATTTATAAACTCATGGACAAAGCAATTTCAGTTTCTGGAATTAAAAGCATACAAAATTAAACAGAATTAAATAGAAAACTAACTTGTAGCTATGCTTTGTTCCTCACAAACTGTATGTGGACATTGCTCTGATCACAAAGGTCCTATGTGCCACCTCCTGCCTTCCCTTGATGAAGTCCCTCTGTCTAGAGTCACCTAATGCGGTCTAGCACGTGACACAGGACATGGAACATCAGCCACGCACCATTAGGTGGCCAATGACTTGGTCTCAGTTCAACTCCATCTCCTGTGAGACAATCCTGATGCAAACCATCAGCACAGAGAACCCCCCATCTCCCAGGTGGGCTCCCAGCAGACAGGACAAGCATTGATCTGCACAGATGAGAGTTCATTTGTAAACTCTCTGAATGGTCCTCTATTGACATTCCTCAGTCTGGTTAATTCTGTTCTTTAAACACACCAGTAAGGACACTTTCATTATACATAACATACAGAGTGAAAAATAGTCAATACATTTCTTTTTCATAGTAATTTTTCAGTTCCTTGCAACCTAGAGGTTTGTCTCACATTTGGAGTGAAATGTTTTTCTGAATGTCTCATTCTGCAGATAGATAGACAGATAGATACAAGAACACAGAACAACAACAAAAAAAGCCACACACCCTCCCTATGGCCTGTTTTTCAACAGCTCCATTCCTCAGAAGAAAAGAGACACAATATCTCTCTCAGGAACAACATGGTCCTTGTGACAGACATGCTTTTTCTAGAGCCAAAAAAAAGCCAGTGAATCTCACAATGCCAAGTTCTAAGAATTTAGCAAAGGGTTTTTGCAAATGCAGAACAAACACTAAATTATTAAAACAGTATTACTACAACATTTGAGTTCAAACACTTTTCAAATGGCAGCCCTATCACACCAGTGTGATATGTTAGTGACCAAGAGTCCACAGACATACATGTAGCTTCATCAGTTCCCACTCCAGGTGTTTACTATGCTATAACCCACTCCAGCCAATATATCGACCTATTCCAAGATTTACTGAGAATGGAGCTCTTCCAATGTCCCCATACTGGTGTACACTTCTAAGATCTGAGCAATTCTGCGGGGGAAGATTTCAGCAACTGCTGTGCACCTGCATGAATTTCTTTCAAAATGTGATAAACTAAGTTAAAATAATACTTGGCAAATGACTGATTTTGCATATGCTGTGTAATAAATAGGTGGAGAAAGAAAACTGCACCTAAAGAAAGCACCTCAGCCAGTGATGTATGCAGTGGAGATAAAACGTATTACCATGCCCTTATGCCACCACCACCACCTTTGGAACCTGCTGTAAACTGTTTGAAAATCTTCCTTTTTACTTACTAAATAAAATATGTTCCCAGGCTCCTTGTCAACCTACAGACACTATGTGTTTTTCTTTTCTGTCACTCCCTGGAGATGAGCTAATTGCTAGAAGTATGTGGTATGAACTCCTTTTAGTTTCCTACTGAGATTTTTTGATGACAAAATGCCTGTGTCACATCCTACCAGTGGGACATGCTGTAACAGCTAGGACCAATGGGTAACATAGGAAAGATGTTACCCATTGGTAAACATCCTGTCAAAGATGTGCAGCTGGGGATCCTCTGATAAATTGCACACTATACTTACTACTAGACTGTTAAGTACCGTGCTTCTGTAATACAAAGAACAAGAAGTGCAGCAACACCAAATGTACACTCAACAATTTATTAAAAAGTCCCCAAAACAAACAGAAAAAATGATGCTATGGAAATATTGTGATAGCTTCACCACACTGTGTTGATAGCACAGGCACTGAAAAACAAAGTTTAATGTTATGAACAAAATGTGTCCCTTTTCCCTTATCTCTGTCCTTTCAGCATGAATTTCATGTTCTCTCAAAAAAAAAAAAAAAAAAAGGAAAGGAAAAGCCTGTGAAATTCAAGATTATGTTGTCAGTACTCCTGAAATCTTGATTTTGGTAAAAATATTCAGTATTAATTTTTCCACAAGTAAAACTTCAGTCAGAAAGTTATGGTAATCCTTCCAAATGCATTCTCTAGCTATAAATATCTCAGAAAGCTGCTCCACTTCACAGTGAAACTTTGTCCATATGGAACATATGACTAGGAAGGACTTGGTGAACTACTGAAATCCAGTGCTTTGCTAGAGAAGGCACATGTATCATTCTGTTTTCTTTAAAACTGATCATAGAAAATGATCAGTTGGGAAACAAGTTAGAGCTTTCAGTTTGGGGTTTTTTTGTTTGGTTGGGGTTTTTTTATATATTTCTTTAGTCTACCAGTAGGACATTACCCAAGAAGCTCAATTTCCTATTGGTAAGAAACTGCCTTCTGTTTCCTGTTATGTTTCTGTATGGACAATTTATATAGTTATGGACTGGATATATATAGACTGTGTCTTTCCCACGTGTTTACTTGGGAAGTTCCAAATGGAACCATATTTGTCTTAATTCGTGTTCAGCTGTGCTAAACAAGGCTCTTCTTGGTTTTCCCTAGTAGTTCTTTCAGCATTTCTTTCACTTCCAATTCATCTTTCTTAAACACAGATGAGAAAAACAGTACTTGGTACTTCAAACTCACTGTCCCCAGCATCTTATTTAATGGCTTTAATATTTTTTATCATTACTTTAAATACATGCAAGGATAAAGTACACTTTCTTCATGACCATGAGTAATCACTAGAAACAAGGGAATCTTTCCACTAAGATTTCTAGCCAGTGAATTTATATCACTGGTTGTGAACTAGCTGGTTATCAATGTGCACAGCTCTTTGATACCACCTGGGCCATAGACAACAAATGGTGAAGAAACATAATTAGCTTTTCCAGCATCTAAATGTTATTCATTTTATCTTCACACTTATGGATTGGATTTTGCTCCCAGTTACAAGGATGAGCATCTGAAATAACTGCTAAATTCAGTAGTGTGATACCTGTCCCAAATACCCATGATGAGAAAATCCAACCTTCCTACTCATGGTCTCTTGACTGTAGGAAGTGTTTTTCTTCAGACTAAAAATTACCTGAAAGGTAGCTGAATAAAGCAAAACATTTAGCACTAAACTATGCTTTTAATTTCTCTTTTTTCATCAGTGACAGAAATAAGATGAGGAAGACAATCCTCTGTGGGATACATTTTTTCTGCTTTTTTAAGAGCCGAAATGTTTTATTCTCCCTCTCCGAGGAATACATGAAAGCATTTCCCTCTTTGTCCTTTTCACGATGATTACTCATTAGAATTTGATAATTTTCCCTACAAAAATATGAGCTGTATTTCCTTCTTCCATGAAACCATTTGGATAGAAGTTCTTTCGTGGAATATATATGCTATGAGGTCTGTGGTTTTCCAAGCTGCCTATCAAGACACACAGAGCCTCCTGTACTACAGACATGAGTCTGACTTTCTTGTAACTCTACCAATCGTCTCCATCTGGTATTGTACTTAACAGGTGGATTTTCTGAGATACTTCACACTATGAAGTATGTTAAGGATTGTACCTTCAGTTCTATTTGATTTGCAATTTATCCAATGTTTCTCTCTGTGCATTCTAGTTTGCATAGTCCTCATCTATTCAAGAAAAGACAGAGAGGACTGCAGCCGATCTTTTCTGTAAAAGTATTTCTTCAGAGACAACCCCACTAGTCATGGGGGGGTCACTCCACTTCTTTCCACCGTTTAGTAGGCAAAACACCACTGTACTATACCTGAACATTATGGAAAAGGATGTGCCAAAAAAAAGGACTGCAGTCAGATTTTGTTATGCCTTCCACATGTATGAAAGGCAACATCATTGCTCACTGAAGACAGTGTAAAATACCTCTAAAAATACATGTATTTAAACTATGGTAGTTATTATTCATAAAGTAACTCAGCCTGCAGGCCTGATCTGACCTACAGAGGCCATTAGATTGAAATCAAAACGGATTCTGAGAAGCTGAGGGAAACCTACATAGGGCACGAATCCTTCTTGTGCTTCCTAATCTGTTCAATCTGCATGTTATACAGAATAAAGACTCTTCCTAAACTCAGTTGATGTGCGGCTTGGCTTTGCAAAGTGCTCAACAGCAATACTGGTTTATGGCACATGCTGGCCTGAGTTTTGCCACACACTTCAGTGCCTGCAGTGTGCTATCCTGGCTTTGATGTGTATTAGCTTAGTTTGTGCCTGCAGCCAGATGATGAAGCAGATCAGGGAGTTCACTCAACTCACAAACTGCTCAGCACATCTTTTACTTCAAGCTGGATTAAAATGGCATACAAACAGCTGTGCCATCCCAGAGGATGTTTTACTATACACTGTGACATCGTGGCAGGAACAAGGAGAGAGAGGTAGATGTTGTTAAAGGTCACTTTGTAATGTTGAACTTCTGAATATCTGGTTGCAGGTGCAACAATATATTAGACAATGTGAATAGGAACTGGAATTAAAGGGTATGCTCACTCCAGTTGTTACAACAGTCTCTGACACTCACCGTTGCTCTCTCCCAAATAATTCTTACATATGGCTCAAGATGGAACTGAAAATTGCCTGGAGCAATTTTCCATAAGCAGTGTGCAAGAAGCCACTCTGTTTTAGGGATAAAAGAGTTTAACAGTACCATCAGGGTTATTTGATGCCAGTTGACCTCTGTGCCAGAAAGCAGTACAATGCTTGCTAAACCTACAAGTGCAGACATGAATCACCAGCCCAAACTCTCACCCTTCACTGGTTAGAACAGAAGCCTGTAGAGATTATTCTTACATATCTCCACTCAATGCCTGCAAAAGGCCCCACTTAAATTCTACTTTAACTTAAAACTTCTCCCTGCTCTTCAGTTCACAGTGACTGCAGGTCTCTCAGGCCAGGTCTCAACTGACAGCTGCAGACTCCTTCTGCCTGTGATGTGAACTGGTAAGGTGCAAGCAGGAGATGCATTGCCATAGTACACAGCATCATGGCCAAGTTAATTAGCGCTGATAAGAGACAGGTCAGCACAAGCACTGTGCTCAAGGGGCCCAAAGCTGAAGGGTTTAACGCACAGTGTGAGCTCAGACTTCGTCAAAACAGCTTCAGTAAATCTGGGCCACGCTCTTACCAGTATGCTGTAACCTTGAGCTGAAGGGACCATGTCTAATGCTGAGACACTGTTTCACTCCATATGCTAGTTCATTATCCAGCTTCTCTCTGTTTTGACTGCCAACAAATAATGATGTTTTTCAACACTTCTCCACTAGGAACTGAATGCACAAACATCGCATCGTAAATACCACCAAACATCTGCCAGGCAGTTACCATCTTCCCATGACTATCACCTAGGCTGAACCTGAGCAAGTGATTTACTGACAATCTGTATCACATCCTTTTACCTATCACACCCTAGATCACCCAAACACCAATGCTTATGAATGGCCCACAGGTATTCGGTTAAAATACCACAGGAAAATTATTTCTAACAGAAAACCTCCCATGCATTCTAAAATTATTGTTACTTAATTAACGAAAAATTAAATATTGCAACTGAGGATATCAGTTTTGGTACAAATCTTACAGCACCAATGCAAATATGCTGATAATTATAAGACATTCACAGAAAATAAATGAAGGAAAATCCAGGCTTGTCCACTTTTCCTGTTTAACAGGCAGTCAAAATACTTGAAAATACTATTGTTTACTCTATGAGTTATTCTAGAAGAGTATCAGTAGCTTAGCTGAGCAAAAATCCCTCAGTTGGTTCCACAGTGAATAGGGTATCTATGTAACTGAGATAATGACAAGGATCAGATTTCAAGTAAAGTATTTCAAAACTTAAGCAACAGATTAGTGACTTGCCTTATATTATCTGTAAATTAACTGAAACCAGAGTGCTCAGTCAGGGCAAATTATTTGTTTTCCCACATTCCACTTACTGTAGAGCTCTTCGTTCACTTCACAGTGCTTTTCTGTACTGATTCAACTACTACATGAATGAAAAATCTCAAAATAAATTTGAATATGTGAATGCTTTCAATAGTGCTTATTTTAATCAGCCTTTACCATCAAGTAAAAGCAAAAGCTAGGCACATGATGTTCAAGATTTCTGTAACTGTAATTCAAATCAAGCAAATGCCTTTTCTTGTTTCCATTCTAGCAGTTTGAGCTTCCTAAGGCCATTCTCCTTCTGCCCTGTAAGTTCTTTTCTTATCCAACACTTTAAGCCTGCAAGCAATATGTAGAGCTGAGGAGACAATCCCATAAAGAGTTCAAGACTTTGAAAAGCACAATGCAGCCAGTTCCTAACTTTCTTCCAAAGTAAGGCATAATACAAGCAAAAGCTTCCACTGAAAAGCAAAATATTTTTAATACAATCCAGTTACAGAAATCCATGACAATATGCAATTAATGGACAGCATGATAGCAATCACCAATGTGATTCATTACATTCAATTCACTACAAAAGCCAGATGACTTTTCTGTGGTCATGCTTACCCTGAACATGGACATCTAACACGTTCTTTTAAGGTCATAAATAGGTGCAATCCTTGATGAACTACATAATGCATGTGGGTCACATCGTGAAGCATAAAATACAAAAATCCCCTCAGTTAAACCTCTTGACTTGATCCAAGGTGACTCTTGTCTTTCTTCTTAGACCACTGCCCCTGCAATGCTTGTCAGACTCCTTGCTGCCTTCATTCAGAGCAACAGAGGTTTAACAGACCACCACTTTCCATGGTAGGACAATGGCTAGACAAAAGTCAACAGCACCCAAAAATCCAGCGCTACTTCTCAGAGCACTGAACCTAAAGAAATGCAGTTACAACTATGAATTGTGTTCACCTTAAATATCTATCAAGCACATCTTGAGAGATGCATCTGTGCTGAGCATTTCATTCTTATGCCTGCTCCACTGCTTTGCTATGATGAAATGAGAGGAAATCGGATTTGTAGTTCACTGCCCAAATCTCTTTGTATTTGTATTAATGCAATATTACCTACAAATATAAGCACATGCACCACTCGTGGAGAATGTGTATATATGAACACTGTATACACTGAAAAATTAGGTCTGAGATTTTTTAGAAATGGGTGTCTAAAATAAGATTTACATATTCACATTGAGATGAGAGTACTTTGAAGTCCAGCTTTCACACATGAGCTAAAATATTCAAAGCCTGGTGAAAGAATTTCTAAAAATGTTAAACTGCTCTGCCTCTGAATGTAATATATACATGCTTATATGTGTCTATAGTGAAAATTTTATGTATTTTGTAAAGGATTTTAAGAGGTTTTTTTCTCGGTTGATTTTGACTACAGAAATGAATTCATTGCAGAATTGATCAGAAGCTGAGATTAAGTACAAACACAAATATGTAACATTGCAACAGCCCTGTAGACACCGGATACCTTATAGGAATTGCAAGTGCTTGAAATAACACCATGCTGAAAGGCAGTTCCGCAACTGGAAACATGTCAAATTTCACTCTCATTTACACCTATAACAAATTTGTAGCAACTCCACTGAGTGAAATGGTGATATTGTTGATGAGATTAAAATAAGAGCAGAGTATAAGCCTCCATCTGTATAAGAGTACTAAACAAGTGTAGTATGAACATATAGTAAAAGTAGTATAATCAAACAAGCTCAAAGAAACTTGTGCTGTGGAGAGGGGATGGGAGCCAACAGTTTTAGATACAGAACCCTTCTCCTTAGCTTCTATTCAAGGTGTGTGAACACACTCCCGCAGTCCTCTAGATCTGCAGCCACCCCTCCCATTCTTGCTCAGACTGAGTCTATGTCTGCCCAACAAATGAAAACGAAATAATATCCACACAAACATAAGTACATATCCAGATCTACCATCACCTTTTATGCTCTCAGCCAAGGCAATAAAAGCAGCTCTGCTGCTTTGGACTTAAAAAATATGTGATCACAAGCTGCATGTGCTTAAAATCCATCATCAGTCTTCACAGAACATATTTAAAAACATCCCAATCGTCACAAAATGTGGATTAAATTAGTACAGCCAGACTAGGCTTTACTTCACAGCAGTGTTTTCCTCAGCTGCTCCTGCTTTAGTTTCCAAAAAGTGATTCCACTGGCATAAAATTAAAATCAAAACAGCACTAACTGACCAAAGGATGTAGTTCATTTTTTTTACACCAAAATGCATTCTTCATAAAACCTCCTCCCAAAAAAAGGAACTACATATGGTATCTGTGGCCTATCACTGAAGTATGAAACTCAGATTCCAAAACTTGCCAACAGTCACACATAATAGAAAAAGGAGGGCTTTTTTTCCTACTTGTCTTTATTACATGCTCAGTAGTAGATTTTTATTAGAAAAATTCAAGAGAGCAAATGTAATGTTCCACATGCAAAAAAAAAAAGTGTACATTGGAACTGCCTATTTCTTGTGGGTTTTTTTCACTATAAATAAACAGTAGGAGAAGACTTTTGGAGTAGTCAGTATTTGTTTCTGAAGTTTTCCCCTCCTTTCCTTTCCCACAGTAAATAGGTGACTGACATTAAAACAGGGGGGAAAAAAAAAGACTAGTTAAAAAAATAGCCTGGAGAATTTTTATTCCATTGACATCTGTCCTGCTACATCTTTGCTTATGGCAGAGGAGAGCAATCTCAATGATGTAGATGTTGCCTTCTGGTTCTGTGCCTTTTCTTAACAGCCAAAAGACAGAGGAATTGCTGTTTTGAGATAAATGGGTGAAATTTTTAAATTTTCAGTACAAATTCAGTCCAAACATTTTTCCTGTTGCTACTGTTATTTCAGAAATTATATCTAAAATTTTCATGCGGATAACAAACATTTCCTGATCCAAAACAAAACAAACACATTTCACTTCAAAGTATGCAATGTATTTCAAAGAAAAGTATCAAAACGAAATATTTTCCCTCTTTTTAAGCTGAAAGGGAAGGCTGATAGTGGTCAGGTTTTTTTGAGTATGCAATGGCACTACTCAGGACAAAGAAAGTAAAGGTACACTACCTCCACAAAAACACAGAGAAGGTAGACAGTAACAGAAAACATAGAAAAGTGGAAGTGGTAGAATAAAGACAACTCCTTTAGCATTAGGGCAGGTGGCAATGGCAATCTGTCACAAGAAGGGCTTCTCTCTGGAGACAAGAAGGCAACAGGTCCATGCTCCAGCTGGTAGCTGGAGGTGGGAACCCCAGAGATGTTCGTACTGCCACTAGTCCCCAAGCTCTTCTCAGGACTACCGTGACACCATAGCCTTGGCCCTAGGATGAGGCACCTTTCTTCTGGACAAGTCACCAGTCTCCACACCAAGGAATTTTAAAAAGGCCTAGGTTTACCCACCAAGTTTTATCTGTTAGTTCAGGTCAGCAGAGCTCTCTCCACTCCTGTGCTGTCACAGCAGGACTCAGGACTCCTTCAGTCCCCTTCCCTGCCCTATTGCTCCACATGTGTGATGCCAACGAGCACCGCCTCCACTACCAAGTCACCATGCTCACTCCACCAAAGTGCGTAGCTTTGTGCTTTCCGAAACAAAAAGAGAATGTATTTTCATTCATAACTTTTACTCCTTCCCAAAGGATGTGAGGAGCTTTATTTGCTCCAAAGAGCCCCTGGGCTATGCCTATATAAGCTCCAGCCCCTAAAAGACCAAGCTGGCAAGTCAGGAGATACAGAGCAGACAATAGGCAGACCTTTGAGTCTACAAATTGAAGGTTGAATGATTGGCAAACAACCTCTCCTCATGAAAAATTATGCTACAGCAACACAATAGTAATGGGAGCCAAAAGTATGTCTATTCCTGATTTGTAGACCAGGTTTTAGTTATGCTATAATCCTCTCAGTATGCCTGCTTAGGATCCCACAATCACACAAGTCATGAACACTACCCACAAATCCTGCGGCTTCCATGCCGAGCAAGCGACACACCAGATGAAGAAGGATGGAAAATATACATGTGGAATTGTTCTGGGAACTTAAAGCACACATAACAGTAAACAAAGCAAATATGGTACAAAACCTGTTGCTATTTTCACAGCATTTGTGGAGCAAAGCTGCATAAATGCAGAAGGATGCATACTGCCTCACACCTTTCCTCAGATTCCAGCAAATTAAGCACAGCAGCACAAACAGCAGCAGGGAGAAGGAAACGCTCTGCACAAGAGCTTCCCTGTTTGCTGCTGCACTACAGGTATATATTTGGGTATGTGAGTGAGACATGAATAAGAAGTGTCAAAATTACTCTTCCTCATGTCTCTTCTACAGCCTTGGCTGCTTATGGAGATGTGAACAGGGAGATATCCCTTGGTTCCATCCTCCCTCCTCCAGGCACAGCTGAAGCCAGTTTGAAAAAGCTGCTGTGGACAAGTCCCTGTCCACTTGGGGATAGGCTTCACAAAGCCAGTGCCAGTTTGGTCTGATAACTAAAAGACTGCCTCTGCTCTCCGCTGAGAAGGCAGTGCCACTGTCAGATACTGGAGCACTAGCTTAAGTGGCACTACAGACAAATTTTGGCTGGTGGCAGGAGAGATGGCTGAAAGCCAGCTGACAGAGAAGAGCAGTATCAATCTCTGTGCTGGGGGAATCCTCTGAAAATGCTACTGAAGCAAACAGCAACCGCTAGTGGCACAGAGGCAAACAAGACACAGTGATCCTGTTCTCATGGAGAAGAGAAAAAGGCAAACGGCTGAAATGAAGTAATCAACATGAACTTGAACCATGGCACAGGGCAAACATGTGGCATGCCGTATGGAAACTCAGAAACAGAAAGCTTGGAACAAAATGAAATTAAAAATCTGCTTTTATTTCAAATTACTCCACTAAACATCTAACTGAAAATTGTGTTGGAAGTTGATATGACTTTGTGACATGTTGTTCCTTGAAGGCTGCCATTTTCCATCAAAAAAAAGGTATGAAAAACGTTTCAATCTGGTTACCTTCTATCCAGCAAGGCTAGAAAACATTAAGCTGTAAGCTAAAAAATAACATCACACCATTAGTCAGCAGGAGATAGCTGTTCAGCCAGCATCTATCATAATGTTTTCAACAATCCATAGATACCAAATGCTTGGAAAAGAAGGCCGGCAATCACTCCAAGCATGGATTTTGAGCTTTAAATGCATTTGATAAATTAATTTTTTTTAAGAAAAAGGCTGCCCTATGCAGCCTCATTTTGTTTACTGTTTCTAGATATAGTCTACCTAAGAAAGCGTGATCAAATGTCCATCTCCAAAACAAATGAGCCTGGAGAATTAGAGCATTCGTTATTCTGAGGGATCATCTGTTGAACAGCTTCACACTAAAACATCCCTGCAAAATTTCCTAAGCTGTCAAATATAAGTTTTAATGAATGACTGTGTTTAAAAAAAAAATTCTTTTTGTATAATTTGTAATAATAACTTGGATGAAATAAGGCCAAGAAGAATCAAGAGGAGTTAAAATGAAGAATCTAGAACATCTCTCCTATGAGGAAAGACTGAGAGATCTGAGAGTGTTTACCTAGGAGAAAAAGAGTAGGCTCAAGGATGACTTCATCAGTGTATATAAATACTTGAAGGGAGGGTGCAAAGAGGACAGAGCCAGGCTCTTCTCAGTGGTGCCCTGTCACAGGACTAGAAGCAATGGGCACACATAGAAAAACATTGTCGCTGTTGAGCCGCTGTTGAGAAATGAAGACTTGCTCTTCGCATAGCATAGGAAAAGAGAGATCTTTATTATTTATTTCCAGCTTATATAGGTTCTTGAAAGGTCACTCAGATTGGTCAGTTCATAACCTCCCCCTAGGCCCGATTGGCCAGGTTCGAACTACACAAACCAGAGGAACTGTTTTAATAACATCCAAACTCTATCTTTGTTTATAGAACACAGAAGGAATAGGAGAAAAATTCCCACGGGAAAGGTCTGTGCTAGCCACAAAACATAAGAATAAAAACTTTTACTTTGAGGATAGTAAAACACAGGAAGAGAGGTTGTTGAGTTCCTATCCTTGGAGATACTTAAAAGCCATCTGAACACTGTTCTGGGCAACTAGCTCTAGGTGGCCCTGCTTGAGCAGGGCAGATGGATGAGGTGACCTCCACTGGTCCCTTTCAACCTTAACCATCCTGTGACAAATGGATTAATTATTACCAGTTACATAAAACTATATAAGAACAAAAATACCAAGAAGTAATGACCAAAAACCCCCAGCTTTTATATTCATTAGGGCAGTATTGGACAACATTTGTCAATAATACACCTATTTGTCCTATAATATACTTAAAGACATAAGGAGACTAGAGGGCTCACTCCACCAAGCTCAGCTAGCAAGCCTAAAGATAGCCCAAAATAGTTACACATAAAACTCAAACACACCTGCAACACTTAAGTATAAAATTGTATCCATAAATTTTCAAGCTCCCCCTCTTACATTCATTAAGTTTGGAGAACTAATTTCCATTGGCAAACTCTACAGCTGTATCAGTGATTGACCAGAGTGGGAGCTGAAATAACCATCATCAGAGCAAAAGGCAGAGCACAGCCTATTCTTGCTCTCTGTCCTCTAAGGAATATTACAGTCACAGAAACACCTCCTAGTTATGTCATTTATTTGCCTGCCAGCATGTGATTCTTCCCTACAATAATTTTTAACACTTGCTTTTGCCAAGGTAAGAGCAATGTGTCGCATCTAAAGAAAATGAGCTTATTATGAACCCCCTCCATATTTTGCAGTACCCAATGGATGATGCTGCTGCAGGGTGCAAAAGGGAAGGTGCCAAATTGTTCAGACAACATACCAGGCCAAAACTGCCAAGTCAGCAACGTAACAGCACCTCTGAGTGCTGGGCCCCAGTACTAATACTCCTAGTGCCTTGCTATAGCACAAGTGACCTCTTCCCTGCTCAAGGCACAGCTGATCAGTCCTGGCATCTCATAGCTTTGAGAAGCTCAACTGTGCCATGCAGTAGTCACGTGCAAGAAACAGCACAAGCTGTGAAAGAGTGAGAGGTAATTATTTGAGTCTCCTACTTAAATAAAGCTTTACATTTGCCCTGGTCTCTCCAGGGATCCTGTGATCACCACTCTTTCACCCTGCAGAGGATTTCAAAAAACAACTCCAACCACGGTTCCCTGAAAGTGTTCACAAAAAACCAAAAAAAGCAAGCCTAAAGGTGGTGGTTGAAAAACAGGTGACCATGATGAAAAACAAGTGGAGAAAATGCCAAAAAGCTGATACAAACATCCTGTATCCAAGCACCCAGTTACATAGGATGAGCTCTCCCAAAAACAAGCTGCAGGGCTCCCATTTCTCACCAAACACATTTGGGTGAAATATTTGTGGTGTCATCTTCTACTGGGCAAGGTTTTCTACACAAAACCTAAAAAACCCAAAAGCAGAGAGTTCATGTTTTAAAACATTTTTCTATTGTATCTGCTTCTCATCCATTCACAAGCTTTCAGCCATGTTTCTCATAGAATGAGCCAAGGAAATCAGTCACACAAAATGCCCAAGATTAGGAAACATAGACCACTCCATAGCTATCTAAAACAAGTAAAATACAAAAGAATCCCTTACTTACACCTTAATGAGAAGTTGAGAAGTTCACTAAAACAGTTATATTTAAATAATCAGGCAGCACTAAAAAAATTCAGACATGATAAAAATAGGACTGTTCACATAACCCTAGCTGTTTCATCATGAGAATGCACATTGTAAACAACCTTTTTTTCCCAGACACTTGTTGTTTTCTGCATATTTAAACAGATGTGTGTGCTTAGCAACTGTACAACAAAGTAATTTACTTAAATAACTGAGTACAGATTAAGGTACTTCATTTTATATGTAAACTTTTAAAATACTATGACTGTTTTATATTATTTAATGTACAGAGACAGAATCCTCATATATGGATTTCAAAAATAACTCACCTTTGCATTTAAGCAAAGAAAGAGGGATTCACATTTGCTATGTAAATATCTATGTGAAGGTACACATGTGCATGTACACACTTTGTATACATGCTACCTACATATGTAGAAGGCAAGGATAGAAAAAGTTCTAAGAAAAAAAATTAACATGTTTAAAATATCCATTAATGTGAGAATAAATGCAGTTATACAATGCAAGGTTTGTAACATTCAGTGTATCAAAAATTGTTATGATTGAGGAAAATATCTTGTTAGAAATGCGCACATATGAAATTAGAGACAAATAGGAAAATCAGTAAAGTTCCAATAGTTCAGAAACATTGTGAAGCCACTTCACTGAGGTATTTCACTAGTGTTTCCAAACACACAGCATATACTTTATCTGAAGTCACTCAAAACATTGTCTTCATAAAGTTGAATAAATTACTCAATAGCACATACAAAATGAAGTTTCTGAAGAGGAATGCTAAATTTTGTTACACTAGTGGGCCTTGCTGCGGAAAAAAAAAAGTTTGTTTTTATTTTAAGCATCCAAACTTTTCTTTCAATCTCTTACCTATTTGTTTCCTGTACTGGTCAACAGGAGTCCTTGACGTAGAGGCATCTTTTCTACCCATTGTTTTCAATCCAAAAATCACTGTCAGTATCAGAAAAAAAAACAAACCAAAACAAAAACCACAACATTATTCCTAAATAAATTACTAACAAAATCAATTGCTTACAACATCAGAAAAATGGTAACAAGCAACATTTACATGATTATATACAAAGACATAAGCCCTCCTAGAGTACAATGAGACACTGGAGTTAATCATCACTATTCTGAAGACTATTAGATACATTCTAAACATACCTTTTTCTCCATTGCATGGGCTATTAACATTACAGAATGCCTGTTAATTTGAATAAAAATAAAGAAAAAAGAAAGGATTTAAACTGATTGCACTGTAATTCAGCATTTGGTACCACTGAATTACACTCCTATATAATTTATTTCTTTAGTAAACCAGGGAATGAATGTAGTATTGTGAGCTGCTTCCATTATTGGCAAATACATTTACACCACACGCAGGAGTCGGAGGCAGGACTAGGCTGTGTGCATCCACAGGTGAAATTGCTCAGGAAACCCACCTGCAGACACAGCCCTCCAGGCCCCTTGAAAAAAGAGAGGAGCAGATACCCAAAAACAGCACTCTCCTACCTTCCTGCCATGGGCTCTAGATATCTGTGAATGAACAGGAAGTGGAGAACAAAAACTGAGAGGCTGGGGCTGTGTGCATTTTACCTCTCAGCCATGGTATTGATAGTTTAAATCACCTTCCTTGCATTTAAGTAACAACCATCCTGACTCTTGAACGGGATTCTCATGTTGTACAGTCATGTTGCACGCCTCCTCACAAGGAGGTGACACTAGGATTGCACAAGGAACTGCACTGTTATCTATACAAAGATGTTCTTTTTGGTATGTTGGCGCTTCCACACCATTCATGTAACTGAACAAGCATCATCTGAATAGTGCTCTAGCAAATTCCTGATGTATCTTTTAACATGCAAAACCTTATGGTTTCATATTCATCCCCACACAGGGCTGCCACTCAAGTGGCAGATTCTACAAACATGCTCATTCCACCTCTTTTTCCCTGGTTAAGAAATAACTGGCTATTACAGTCGTGCTTATTGCTCAAAACACTGGAGTTGAACCATTTGGGCTGGGCTGAAGACACTACTCACCACAGTGATGATAAGCCCCACCACCTGACTGCCTCTACGACACAAGAGTCCCAACATCAACCCCCACACTCATGAGAGGACTGATGTTTTCAAGAAGTGTCAGATATACTGTTCAAGCACAGAAGACACACAGCAGCCAACCCCTGCCTTTTCCCAACTGGCCCTGGCGAGCACCGTGCCAAGGGCAAACTTTGGCTGAATCATCCTGGGTAGCCACACACCATGCGCAGATTGTGCACATATGGCCGTGGAGTATCTGCAAGAGTTGTACTTTTCTGTTAGGCATAACCAGCTGTGCTACAGCAAGATGAGCGTCCCTGGTCGCTGCCAAGGCACGCTTTCTGGGAAGTGCAGTCCTGGAAGGCACTGAGATGCCAAATCACGACCCGAAAAGCATGCCATGGCACTGCTGAACACTACTGCCAGCATCCCAAATTTAAAGCATTCACCACTATTTTCTCCATAGCGTCAAACAGGATTTAAAACACAGCTGCAGTAATGATGCCCACTAGTTATTCTGCATTTTAAAACCACAAAGTTTATTATTTTATATTTATCTACTCTATAGGAATTATTGGCATTTAATGTCAAGTGACAAATCCAGGCTCCTTAATTTAATTTGTGGGACACAGGGCATAAAACAAACTTGGATGCTCCAAAGTCAGCAACCTTTTTAAAAATGTATTCAGAAATAATAGCAAGGTAGAGAAGAGTGCCAGTAATTTTTAATCTGAACCGAAAATTCAATTACAGTGTTCTAATTTTTCCATACATTACTCTGGTTTAATTCAGAGAATACTCCCTGTTTTATGTAAAACACGTAAGCAATAAACTGTAATCCACTGGGTTGCGTTTCTTTCCCCCTCTATTATGTTTCACAGAAATTCTCTAGGCTGGGTTGCATTTCGTAACAGTCACATCATAATAATTAAGAATGGAAAAATAAAAGTACTGTTTGAAATTTCAGCTAATTGAGGAGGTAACAGATACATTTTTACACTGCAAAACTACTTCTTGGCTTTTTTATGCCACTGTTAAGAGACTGTTTTGACTTGCCTTTTGCAATTTCCATAGTCTACTAATGGTTTATAACAAAACATCAGCTGTGAAAGATATCTGCAGTTTTAGCAATGCCAATAAAAGAAGAAAACACAGGCAAAAATTATTTCCTGACTTGAATTAAGCCACAGAGATACTTGCATTTGCCCGTGTGGCTCAGTGTCACCGACTCTCCCATCTAGAACCTCAAGTCCTCTTTGTTCTTCAAAGGGATGCAGTAATCATGATTCATTTCCACTGCTTTGATGGTTAGATAGCAAATGCCTGAGAAACCCACGGAGACATGGGCACACGGAGCCCAGTGTCTAATAAGACAGCTATCTGCATAGAAGATCAGCCACAATTTAGAATGTGTTGTGATAGATGTGGAAAGGGAATAACAGATCTATATTAGCATGTTTTCACAATTTAATTCCTTGGAGACTACGGCTCATCACCTTCTCTTATAAAGAATCCCACACTCCCCAAGGAGGCAACTTGCCATGAGCCAGACTTAAACTAAAATATGGATTAATAAGAGGTAAAATTTATTATTTATGAACCTTGCTGCAGGAGTGGTTTTCAATGCAACTTTCTAACCATTTCTTGAAAAAGAAAAAGCCTGACACCTTTGTGAGTTACAAAACTAATTCTCCCCATTTAAAATAGGAGTGGTCATCCTACAATAATTGGTCATCTTTACTGTAAAAGAAATTTACTCTCAGGTCTCTGACATTAGCAAATGGAGGATCTGTGTTCTCTTATATTTCTTTGCAAAACCAAAGGGATAGGCAGTACACCGTGCTACATGCATCCCAAGCAGCCTTCAAGTCCCTGGAGTTTTAATGACTACATAACCATTTAAAAAAACATGTAAAGGAGCTTGTCACTGCTCCTTTTACTGGCTACTGAAAATACTTGAAAAGTAATTTCAGATAATATGAAAGCAATGTGAGCTGTTCTCAACTTTCAAGCTTTTATAAAAGACGGTTTTAAGAAAACAAAGCAAGGCCCCAATGAATGACTTTTTTTTTATTTCTGCTTCCGAGATATTACAAGATTAAAAGACATCTTTGTTTTTGTGGTACCATTCACTATTTTTTCACCCCCTTTGGCTTCTCCCACCTTTGAAAGTTTACACACCCAGAAAAACGCACAATTTTGTTTTTCTCTTCTTTTACTCCTAAGCAGTGACTGATAATAATTAGAGCATATAATAAATTGCTTATTATCACCTCTAACTGTCAATAGAATTTTATGAGATTAAAACCAGTCCTAAATGTCCATTCAAGGTCTGGCTACACTTTAAATCCCAATTCACTGTTCTTGATGTATACATAGCATTTTCTACACCAACTTGAAAAAAACAAAACAAAACAAAAAATTGAAGCAATTACTTTAATGAAATAGAAACTTACTATGAATGACTTTAGAAATACTAATTAAAAATAAGAATATGACCTATATATACAGAGATTGCACTTTGTACATTTTGGTGCAACTCAAATGATTAGTAACAGTGATAAGCCTTAAAATGCAAACCAGTGAACACTCAAAAGACATGCATATCTGCATGTGTACAAATTTTCTTAGCAGTGATATTTGATAGCATGTCTGCACTCTTCAACAGTAGGTTGCCTAAATATTAACTCTGGGCACATTAAAGAAATAATCAGTGAAACAACTGGGTTTGTAGCTGAAATACAGTTAGTCAGCTGAGAGAAAAGCAAGTAAAACTTCAGGACAGAAAAGAACCACTACAGCATGTAAAGCTACTGGACTAAGCCCTTGGCATTTCTATATATGCAGAAGTTCTTCATCTTTTATTGCAAACTACCTTAAACATAACTCCTTTTTTTTTTATTTTGTTGGATGTAATGCAGGTTGATCATCTGAACTCATAAATCAAGTAGTTTTTAACATGATTCAAAGTTTCTATGAAAACTTACTGGTATCATTGAAGGAACTGGTCCTCTCCCAGTTAACTCCACAGCTGATAGTTTAATGATTAATGGATATTAAAATATTTACAAGGTACAAGAGAGCAAAAATAGCCTTTTATCCACCTCAGGTAAAATTCAAGGAGCACATCAGATCATCAGCAAACATCAAGTTCTCCCAAAGAACTGGTTTACATTTAAAGTGGGAAGCCATCTGAATCTAGGTATTTTGGAAATTGTTGCTGCTGGTTATTTTAATTGGCGCTTTTTTTTGTTGTACTGCTGAAGTACAGTAACTAAGGTCTGTCTACACAGCAGTGGAAACAGCCTGCAGCCAAAATTGCTAAAATAATGTAGATTAATTGTTTAATCATACTGTAGCCAAGAGAAAGAATTTAAAAATCTTTACTACTACTACTACCTTAAAAAAACACTTCTACAAACAAAAAAATTGAAAACAAAATACATTCCTGTTCTTTTGGTAAGCCTTACAGTAGTCTTCCATTCCTCTGGAAAGTGTCTCTCAAAGAATGAGACTATTATTTCAGAGGAAGGAGTACCCTGCCCATGGTGCTTCTTGCAGAATCGACCTCTGCTTTATCTGGAGATTTACATATTTTTCTGTTAATAAAAGGAATGTAATATTTTTTCACTTAATTTAACCTTGAAAGCAGCAGACATGATTTAAATTTAACTGAATTTCGGAAAATTAATCAAAAACACAGGATCCGTAACTCCAGTCAGAACAGATATTAAAGTAATTTCAACTTTCTACAAAAGGACAACAAATAATGTACCACATCCCAAGACCGAAACCATATAGGAACTACAACTTTTAGTCAGACATACATCAGGCTGTTTCATAGCTTCATGTAAGCACTAGGAACAAAACACACATTGTTACTTCCAATTAGTACCCTCTGCACGCTAGGGAAAGGAGCTGCTTTGTTGTTTGTTAGCTATACATTACCTACAAACCACATGAAATTAGCTCTGCATTTACTTAACAAAAGTAATAAACAGGTAATAGTTCACAGGAATTTTCAGCATATTCCCATGAATGCTTCAAAATCCTAAGGCAATATATTCTGAAAAACTAATTTCATCAACAACCCAGATTAGTTCCACGAAATTTCAGGAACATAACTGAGACACACAAGCTACACAGGAGGCCAGCTCCACTCCCTTTACAATAGGTGAAGAAAGAAATGTAATGGTAAGGAATCCAAATCACCTCTGGCAATCTTGCTTTCTTGTTATGTCACTAAACCTCCTCAGAGTGCCTAAAATTTGGTGGGATTATTTACACCCAAATATTTGCATTTTCTCATCTAGTGAACAGTCTACATACTTTTGCTAAACATAAAATGTTTTTAAACGTCTGAAGAGTTGAAAAGATTATCCTTAAATGTACTCACAGCTAGGAAAACAGTGAAAATTTCAGGGGTGGCAAAACCGGAATAAGATTTTTTAAAAGGACTTCATATTTACGTAAAATTGCTTTCTTAAGCAAAAATAGGCTATCAAAAAACCTTAATTTTTAAATTTCCATTCCCAGAAGAGCACAGTTTGTCTCTGCTTCTACAGGACAAAAATGTAGTAGGCCAAAACACACTTACACAGCACTACCAAAAGCACTACTTACACAAAAGATATTTGTTTAGTAATTGGTGTTACTCTTCTTACAGAAAAGTAGGAAATTTTGCAGAGGAATATTCCTAACTGTAGTGATTCTATGCACCTTGCATTTAATTTTCATTATTAGGATGTTATGCCTTCAGAACAAGATTCCCTACTAACTTCAGCCATGAGTAGAGCTACAGCATGTGTGAAACATATATTCAATTTAATATGAAGACAGATCTTCATCTGAACGAACTTAAAATTCCAAACGTTCAAACAAGAACCTTTTTTTCCCCATTTTTATGAATCTATGATGGCACTGATGTGTCAAGAAAATATCCTTAAATAAGTTCATGAAGGAAAAAAGCATACATGTGGTTCATTTCTGCCTTGCCAGACAGTTCAAAATGTAGTACTTCACAGAGGGAAGAGCAGTCTCCGCTAAAGGGAAAATTACACAATGAATTACATCATAGGCAGTATTTCCGAATAACATTCTTCAAAATAACAGAATCTGTCTAAACATTTTTGGGTGGAGTGGGAAGGACATGGGACTACGGCAGAAATCAGAGCTAAAAACAGTAGAAGGAGATCAGACATCCAGACCACCCCACTGCCCAGAGCACACCTGCCAAGGATGGATACAGCTTTCATGGAAACACCTGCAGATGCTGTATACACACCTCTGTGGCACGAGGTGTAGGGAAGACATCACCACCAGCACACAAAGCAGAGTGAAGCACAGCTCTCTGCCTCAAGAATTAAAAGTTCATCAAGTCAAGAGCAATGAGAAACAATTATTTACTCTATCTCAGTAACTGATGCGCCAGCAGCGGCCACTTTTGCAGTTCAGTTAAATCCCAGCAATTTTACTCCCTCTCTGATGCCCAGCACATACTCCTTCAGCATTCATTTCCTTTGATAAAGTAGGGACTAATTTAAATAACAGGTATAAAGCTAGAGGTCACAGACCTTAAATTTCAAAATCAGCTAAGTCTGCCTAAGCACTTCACTTCTAATAAGTTATGAAGTTGCCATTCTTAAATTCAATAAAGTCTTGTGTGGTTTTACTGAAGCCTTACTCAGGCTCAAAACCTCAAAGACTCTGTTTTGGCCTCCCAGATGTTACAGCAAGGGAAGAGTGACTTCTTTCCCTTCTTTAAATGAGAAATTAAGCTCTCTATTTTCCCCTCTTTAGTTTTGGGAACTGACAAAAATTCTATTTTTCCTGGGACTGCCACAAGCCATAGCTTGCTATAAGCCTGAATGCTTTAATTATATACACTTGTTAATTTCTCATTTGTAGATTTTTAAGCTTAGGCTAATTTTTGACGGAAATGAAATTCTGATTTCTTCCTCAAGTGAGAAGAAGTATTTAGGGATTATCCTTCCCTTTGGTATATCCATTTTAAAATACAGTTCTCAGCCATGCAGAGGACAGTTTCACAAAGTTTTCAATACTGCAAAATGGGATAATGACCTTCAGTGAAAATAAATCTTGTAACTTCTAAAGTTAATCACACAGATATAAAAATTGGAACAGGTAGTAATTTAATATTGATCATGCTTTTGTTTCTATGGTGTCCTTCTTTTCACTTGCCTTATCTTAAGACTACTAAAAATGCAAGATTTCTGAGTAAATTATTTAAAAACTGAAATAGTTTTTTTTAAGTAATATATCAAAACAAGACAATTTGAAACTGCTGGAATTTTTCCTTTCTTTTCATACTGTCATGCTGTTTATTAAAAAAAACCCTTTTTAAAGTATATGAGGCTAAGTCTCAGTTTAATTTTTCTCCATTAATTCTAATACTGATATCCATTTTCCTTGAATATGTCTCTCATTCAAGCAAAAACCCAACTCTCGGCAAACAAAACTATCTTAATAACTGAAAACCAGAAGAGAAAACAGCCACAAATAAGCCATGCAGGCACAAAGCTGGGAGGCACACAAATGTGCCCTTCTGCAATATATTTCACTGTAGTATAACACAATGTCCCATCACACAACTTCAAGTCATAGTAATTGCTAAAACTGGTCACCACATTTATAGCCTAATGATGGCTTCCTTTCTTACCCTGAGCAAGCTTGCAAAAGTTGAAAGCACTCTACAAATGACAGCAACAAATAATACTTCAGTCCACATAAACCTAATGGTAACACTTCAGCAAAACTGAATTATTAGTTCTATTACTAAACCTGGTGTTCAAAAGGACTTAAAGGGTAATCTTTCCATCCAGCACTCAGAACAAATGCGCATTTTTTTCCTTTCTCTGAAGCTACTGCAGCTCAGTAAGTATTAAATAGGCTGATTTATGAATGAAGAAAATTAGTTTTATGCATTATTTTTTTTGTTTGTTTCACATGCTGTATTAGGCATCCAGGAAAGCAACTCAGCCTTTAAAATAAAAATTATCTATTTTAGTCACCAGGCAAAAGAAGCATGAAGAATAAAGAGTTTTAATTTCGTGGGTTTGGTATTTTCTTCCATTATTCAACAGCTGATTAAAGATGCAGTAATCACAGAATTGGTAGGGCTGGAAGAGACCACAGTGGGTCATCTGGTTCAACGACCCTGATCAAGCAGGGTCTTCCTATAACACACAGCACACCACTGCATCCAGATGCAGATCTTCCCCATAAAGACAAGAACATAAAGCTGGCATGCATTTCATCAGTCTTAACACATCTCTTTTTGTACTTTCTTTCTTTAAAATTGAGATGAAAACCAGTAGATGACCAGTAGCTAATTTAGTGTTAACAGATAAAATGTAAAGTTCAGCCCTACAACACTTAATAATGAGCTTAATAGTCAGGCTTAGTGAACACAGACCCATAGATGTTAACAACAGCATTTTCAAAATCAAGTCCTACTCTATTGGTTTTGAAGGATTAGGGCCATAAGTTTAATATGGCATAAATAACATTAGCTCAGTAGTTTCCAAAGTAGTTCAAAACAATAGGCCAAGGACACTGTCTGCAGATTTTATCTAAATTGCTCAAGACTCGGCTCTCCTGAAAACTACCTAGAGATCCCATTAAAGGCAATGATTTTTAGGATAAAGAATAAAGTTATAGCTTACATGATACCATCTCTTTGGGAGCTTTATGTTGTATTTGGGCAAAAAGGGGAGTATAAGGTCATTGATATCTATCTACAATCTTAACCTTGAACAAAGATTGAATTAAAGGAATGGATCAAAATCTAGCTAAAGCCTTTATATGCACCAAATGAAAAAATAAGCTTTGATAACCATCAGAAAATCTGGTAAACTATTTCCTTGCCTCATTTTAAGGCAGAAAACACTGTGGAGTGCAGCTGGGAAGAAAGGCAGCAAAATGAAAAATGATCAACCAGCAGAAAAGTATCAGTTGAAACAGCAGAACGTCATGTGAACAGCTGAAGATTTTGGATGAAACCATTTGTGCAAATGCCTGTTTGGGCTCTTTTCATGGTTCTTCCCACTAATGGGAATGGGGTGGGAGGAGACTGCATCCCCATCTCTTTCCTCCACTCCTGAATAGCGTGTAGGTGTGTGTCATAAGGAAGAGATTTTGCTTCAGGGTTCATTGTCCAGAAGAATGCCAAAAGAAAGGATAATATTTGAGACAAACACATGAAAAAAACTATTCCTTTGGATGCTTTGAGTCATTCTGTATGAGTGAGATTCTATTTACCATAAAAATACTAGTGAAATACAAAAGTGAACACATTTTGATGGGTGGCTGCTTTACGAGATGGCACATTTTTTTAAGATCCTGGATTCTGATGTGTCAAAGGTTGGCCCCTTCTGGCCTAAAAGATACCTCTGTTGAGAGATTCCTATATCACAAACCAGTTACAAACAGAATAGTTGCAAGACTGCTAAAAGACATCATTTGAAAAGCAGTTTGTGAGCATTTCTTCAGGAGCCTAGCCTGAGATAAAATGGCAGATGACAATCCACTCCATTTGCTCAAATTTCCTGAGTGCATCTCTCTAAGCACTGCAGGTTTGCACATGCCCTTGTCTAGAGTTAAAGCAGAATGTGTGCTTCTGCCATAAAGTTTTATTAGGAGAAGGCGGATGCACTGCCTGAAATCTAGCCTTGCAGATGACATACAAAAACAAAAAACCTCCTATAACATATAGTAAAATGAGTTCAGATTGGTTTTTGTCATAAATAAGATCATGGATTGGCTTTTGCATATGGGATCCAAAAGTGACCAGGTTAAGGTTAATGTTAAGTGTTGTTCATTAAGAAGGTTCATTAATTAATATTGTTAATAAAGCAGAATCACCATAGGTTTATCAATTTTGAGAGTTCCAATTAAATTAGAAGTTAATACAGTTTATCAGTTATATTTTGATGTTTATAGGAGTAGGAATAGGCTAAAATATGTTGTTTGATGAATGTTTAAATGCTATTCTTAATGCAGTCCCAGAACCCTGTGGCTACCCCAAATATCCCAGTTTAAATGTTTTCTAAAGTTTACTAAAGTTTTCCAAAATTGTATACCCAATGTCCTCTTGTCTTTATGATTTCCTCTGATGTGCGTTTGGATTTTAAGTTGAAGAAATTGTATTTATTTCAAAGATGGTTTGTCTCTTATCCAAGGCAATGGCTCACTTAACACCTCTTCCTAAAGGCAAAATTCCCTCGCCCCTTCTACCAAGTGCTATTTTTAGGAAGTGACCCTTAGCCTGCAGCTTAGCACGATGGCAACCCGGAACTTTAATGCGGGTCTTTCCCGCCGCTTTCAGAGACAACGAGCCATTGGTGGGAAGGACCTCCCCCGGACCAAGCCCCAGTCAGCCACCACCAAGGAGGCGGTCCGGGGAGGGGTCAGAGGGGTACGAAACCGGGTGTCTGCGCTGCAGAGCTGCCCTTTCTGCCCTGGCTAGGGAGGTAGAAGCCCGGGGAGGTGGAGCGGCTCTAGCTCTTTCTTGAACCAGCCTTAACTTGCCTTTGTCTTAGGTTAGCTGAGACAAACCACCTCTCCTCCAACTCCTGTGTCGGGTTTTCAACCTTTTTGGTTTAAAGTGTCTCTGATCTCTGGTCCCGGGTTTGTTTTTTTTTTTTTTTAATCAGAACTGAGTTTTTTACTTTCTTAATTATTTTATGTTAATAAAACCTTCCTTTTTCTTTAATTAAAAGCGGAGTTGTTCATTTTTATAACAGTTTTCTTAAGAACGCATCAACATCACAAGAAACTGCAGCTGTGTCCTCTTCCTGCTACAATTGCCCAGTCTGGCCACTACTGTACCAACAGCTGTACAGCTCTGTACCTAAGTTTAAAAGTTTAAGGGGAGCTGGGTCAACTCTGAACATGAAGCTAAGTTGCTTCCTCTTTTACCTTTCAAAAGACTGTATCCCATGCACTCAGCTTTACAGCTGTCCCAGTTGTTTCCACATTGCTCTATATATTTATTTCAATAAGGTGAGTAAATAAAAATGTGTAACAGTATAGTATAGAGGAAATATCTTTCCATCTCTACACTATTTCCAGCAATGACAGTGCTTAAGTGTGAACGCTCAAAACCAGAAAATAAACGAGTTTGGTCAGAGAGTCATTGCCCTGAGCTTTTTCCTACACACATTATTCCCTCCCCTTCAAGGTGCCCTCAAGGAACAGTACATATTTTATAGTGTCCTTCTATGGTCAGGATACAGAATTGAACCAGGCCTATACAATATACATTACTTGTGTGCAATAAATGACAGAATACAAGTGCTTGGAATTCCTTACTCTGCATATATGGCTATGTTTTAGTACGGCATCCACATTTACATCATAATTTCCACGGGTTTATATAAACATGCATGAAGATAAACAGGCACTCTTCCCATGCAGAACTGGAAGAATTTACCAAGAAGTTTTGCTCTGTAAATTATTTCAGATGTATTTTAATGAAGCCATAAAAGATATTAGCAAGTGTGCTGGGAACTTTAGTTTTAAATTATTATGATCTGTTACTCTAACAGAAGTTATTAGTATTATTTAACCCCACTGGTGCACTTAAAATGAAAATAGATTCAAGATATTTTCAATGGGTTTTGTCTCTATAATAATTTTTCCAGAATACCCTTCCTGTTTAGCTTGTTGGTCTCTAGCTTTGTATTCACAGAAAGACACCAAAATAACCCAGGCTTTCAAATTATCCTTTCAGAATAAAAAGTAAGCAGCAATCTAAGAACACTTTATTAACCTTTTCACGTCAAATTACAGAAAGATTCATTCATAAATTAAATAGCATGTCAAAAAATTCCAAGGAAAGCAACAGCCACCCTTGCTTTTGCCATTTTATGATTTCAGAATTTAAAAAAACCCAGGTAACAATTAGTTACTGCAATTCTTAGCAGTTCTATTAAAATAATACTCAAATTTATTGAAAAAACATATTCTAGAAAGCTTTCCATGCTGTATATACAACAAAATAGAAACAATGCTTTTCATGTCCTGTGCAAAGGGAAGAAATGACAAATTCAGACAGATTCAGCATAGCCCTGCCTAGGACACTAAACAGTACGTATGCAGGAGGACCTCTGCAGCAACCAGGGGGGACGGAGAGCTAACAGAGCTGGCTGAGGTAAGGCAGACATGTGGTCAGACACGATGGCAAGCGTGGAACCAAATCCAGTTTGAAACCCACCTACCAAGGGCAGTTCTACTGACAGAACTAAATCTGTGTCTTTCAGGACCTTCAACATGCTTTCAAAATTTTCAGGACATGTTTTCCATAGAAATAAAACTGGATGAAACAGTCCAGCACTGGTCTTATTATTTAAACCATGCTCCTACCTCTCCTGTCCTCTCCTCTCCTCTCCTAGACAGCACCAGCCCTTCCTGACACTGCCCTGCACTTGAATCCCCTTTGTCTACAGGACATTCCTCACAAACCTCTGAGTCTTCCCCCAGCCACAACTTATACAAGATCAAAATTTTCCATTCTGCACACACATCCAGCATTCCTTGTTCCTTGACACATGTTCCTAAGCGACTCACGTTACCATGATCTCAGCCATGCTTTACGCTTCATCCTTTCTTCACCAACCCAGCAATCACTGAACTATTCATCATTTGCCACTATTGCTTGTATGTTTACACACGGACAACTGACCAAAATGGCAAGCACATCACACCTGATGCGAATGCTGGGCAAGTCCCCACAATCTCTCAACCATTGACAGTGGTCTCCCAGCCATTACTTTTGAGTGCTGGCAGCTCACCAGCTCTTTATCCATTTTATTGTTACTGTACAGTCCTAATTTTAAAATTAATTTTAGTTGAGTAACAGTAAATCAAGGACCTAACCAAATTTAAATGTTAGCTATATAAATAGCGTGCTTTCAGTTTGACAGCCAAGGCACAAAAACAAAACAAGTAATACACTGCTTCAGGTTAACTGTTTCCTTCTGGCAAGAGCATAAGTAATACAAAACTGGTCTAGCATTAAAGTAAGTGATGCAATCTTAACTGGAGGCAGTGTAACCAGCTCCTCACACAATGAGAGCAACACACCGCCTACTGAACAATTTCTATGGCATACATACTACATGAAACATCTATGGTTTTTGATATAAGCTTTTAGGCACGGTCACTTTTAAAAGCAGACAAAACCATGGGGTCAGTGCTTAAGTAGAGATGGTGATATAGTAAAGCCAAGTATGGAAATGTCCTCCACACTGACTTGGTACAGTGACAAATTGAAAATACAGGTAATATAAAAAAAAAGTTTTAAACATGTTCAACTTAGAACTACAGAGGAGTGTCATCAACCAGCTTTGGGTGTCTTGAGAGGCTTTAAGATGTTGCTGACCCAGGTGCTTAATCTCCTGCCACAGTTTAGGAGGCTGTAAGAAAGGACAACAAAAGGGGATACGTTCTGTACCCAGGACCCAATTCCCAGCCTCTGCATCAGCACACGGCACCCGAAAACAAATGTGAGTTCAGGTGAGGGAAGTGAACTGAGGTGAAGGTATTGCCAGCTCTTCCATACAGACTGCAATCTGAGGGGTGGGGAGAAGCAACCAGCTGGCAGCATCTTAAACTACAGCGTTTAAGGCTTCCAGAGTACATCTGTCAGAGCCATTTGTGAATAAATTTCAGCATAAGAGTTTGTAGAATTGAGAACTTCATATGTAAAGATTACAATGAAAACACAATAGATAAAAGCACAAAAAGCTACAAAGCCTGATTGATAATGTAAATGTGAGAGGGAATTATCATGGGTAAACTTAACCTTTTCTTCATTTACACCACACAGCAGAGCCGGAGAGAAAACAATTGAGACTTCGAAATCTACTACATTTTCAACCCAATCTGTTCCCCCAATATAAAAAACAGTTCATGATATAAAACGTTATTATTTTGTTTCACTATTTATTTCAATAGAAATACATAAAGATTAATTTAGCTTTCTGGCTAGAGGCAAGCAACTACTGACGATGCAACCCCATTTTTATTTTGTTGTCTTACCTAAGACTAGAAGTAACAGCATTAATAAGTGACAACAAACTAGTGCACAAAATGGTGTGCTTCAGCTTGTTCTCTGGATTTTAACTTTCCAACTATCATTCCCAACACTAACCTACTGCCAACGTTTGCTCCTTTCCCCTCTCACACTTGTCTTTTCTACTAAAAGTGACTTCTCCACCACAAGTTTCTGCTGTCAGAACAGTCTTTCCCTATTTATTCATTTTACCAGCTCAACATCTAGTCCTGGATTTCTACTGCACTCTTCCTTTCCTATCTCCCATCCTTGTATACAAACTCTTCTGGGTTTACATTGGCTAATTCATCAACCTTTCTTCCCAATTGTGTCTCGCTTTTCATTCCAAAATATACTGAGTGAAGTATGATGACAAGAATAATCACAACACATGAATGAACAATATTTTGATGATGTATGAATTATATTTAAAACTGCAAAAAATCATGGGACACAATAAACTGTACTGTGCAAAGCTCCACTGTATCACTGCAGTGTGTGTTTAGAAAGGCAGAATCAAACTTAGAAACTAATGCTGATTTTTAGCCCTGTGACTAAAAAACACAAAACAAATGAGAAACAAAGGAATTAGCACTGTCCATGTCACGAATGCCTCAAGTATTTACTCAACCCACTGATTACAGGGGTATCTGTGTGCAGCTAGTGATATAAAAGCACCTGGGATTCCATGACATTTTCCCGTGACCTTCAAACATAATTCTGAACAATAAAAATGTGTCAGGAATCATAGGCTGTTGCAGATAATTCTGCGATATTAAAGCTGCATTAATGCAAGTTCTATCTGAAAACACACACGTAAGAACTTGTTATTCTTCCATGGCAATACCAGAGACCATCTATGTTTGTCATTCCATGAAACAACAGCTCCTTCCTCTACAGCAAACACCACAATTTTTCTGGAACTATCTTTCCTTCTTATTTACTTTTCAAAAGGAAAAAAAAAATGTTACCTGCTTATTTTGTGTGTCAAAAAATACTTCAAGAATAAACCTGATTATTAAAGAGCTATAAGATACACTGTTTCTTCCTCTCCTCTACCAACCATGCCACCAGGTTTATGTCATATATAATACTGCAGTGATATATGGGGATCATCAGGTTTGTTAACTAAAAGCAGTTTCACTGTGCCTGTGATTGATAAACTATGGGACTATTAAAACATTAAAAATGTTAATCTTTGTAATAATCTCCTGAAAAATTTTTATATTAATTTAAACCATGGATCATTTTAATATTTAATCATTGCAGACTTCACTTGGAATAAGGATAGCCATTCACTGAAAAGCCCTTCATTTTTTATTTTGAAAAATGATCAGCTAGTATTTATTCTGTAAATCTCTTCACATTTTTTCCTCAAGCAAAGTAAACCTGCAAGAAAATGAAAAAATCCACAAGAGCAGAAAAATTTAAGGCAGAGTTTGTGTCAGAAAACATTGACTTTCACACTCCTGTTTCCCAGGAGTAACTGCATTACAACAGTAGTATTGTATGAGAGTCGGTGGACTGAGGGAGACTTCTACTGCAAATGAAAATCACTGGCTTCTTTGTTTACAACTTACAACCATCTATGTTGCATTCTCTTTACATATCTCATAACGCGTAAACGTAATAATTCACTTTTTCTTCACAAGTACTTTTCAGAGTGACTTGGCTCCCCACAGTGATATTAAACCGGTTTAGGTTTTTTAACAGGCAACCCAATTTCGTAACATTAGCCCACTCCTGTCCTCTCCTATAATTCACAGCTTGCCTTGCTTAATGCAAAATTTAGATTAACAAGGAAATATCTCAAAGAAAAAAACCCAACAACTTCCTAGTTATGATAAAAATCTCATATAAACGCTAGAATCCTAACTATGATTAACAGTAGCTAGTCTTGATAGTATCGATTCATTTTGAAAGGTATTTAAAAATATCTAACCAAAACTAATTCATGGTCTAGAGAAACAAATTTCACAGAAAAAGGCAAGGACAGTATCTTCACTGCACTGCAAAAATATAACCGGAAGAAACAACCCTTGTCTTGTTTTCTACGTAGCGTCTACTAAAACTGGATGTTTCCTGGAGCTACTGCCATAAAGTACACTGAGTTTTAGTTGCCCTTCAGACTGGGCTGCAGGAATTTGGCTTAAATATTTGAATTAAATAAATCCTAAAGATACCCAGGGCAGTACCTTAAGTTAATATATTAGCTTACATGACTAGACTTTATTCTGTATTTTTGACCAGTAGTGAGGTACATTTTCAAACTGGCACACAAACTGGCTTCCTTATCTGAAGAGGCTGCAGAGTCTAACAGCATGAGCCATGAAATCCAGAACTGGCAGAAGTGAGTGTAGCATCTTTCAATGCATATAAACTTACTCTACTTCAAATTAATAGAATGCATATAAACTACTCATAGTTCAAATTAATAGAAAAAAATCACAACCAATCAAAAAGCAGTAATAAAGGTACTGCCTTTAATCCCGATTTTATGAAGAAAGTATGTATCTCCTTGCATATTACCTTTCGCTAAAGTATGTTCTTAAGGAAAGACGTATGGAAAAATCCTGGTCATTCAGTATGATGCAGTAATAAACTCTGGAACTCAGTTGCTTGTATCTGAAATGGAAGGCACAGTCCTGTTTATACGACTTTATAAAAGCCACATATATGTCTTCGAATGAAATTCAGTACAAGACTTAAAGCTAATTACATAAAGAATTTTGCCACTGTTAACAGGCATTTCTGCTTTAGTAATCTGATTTGAAGTAATCTTTCAAAACCTAGATGTCTAAAGAGCTCCCACATTTGCATTGAAAAAGTATTTTCTATATTGCTTTTGCAGATACAAAATACTATTTTAAGCACAATAAGAAGTCAGTTGTAGAACACTGTGGTAATCTCTTCTCAGCTACGTAAATCAAATTCACAGAATTCCCAAGATTGTTGATGGACCTCTTGAGGTCGTCTACCTCTGCTCATCTACTCCTGCTCAACCAGGTTTAGCTAGATTAAACATTAATTATACCTGAAGTAGACTTACATCTTTCCAACTTCCACGAAGACAGAAAAGAAGTCCTAGAGGATAAATTGTATTAATGTATGATGAAAGACAACCATGACAACAAAAAAACTGGCCAAATTTTTCTTTAGGTGAGCAGACAAGCTATTTTGCCCCCAGCCCATTTTGTACCAAAAAGTGAAGTGATTCAGCCAAGGATGACATGCCAAATAGCAGTACTTAAGAAATGGTTCCGTTTTGCCCATATTTGTAGAATTTTGTGCATCTCTTAAACATCACTTTATACAGTTTTCCACTATAGAAGTCACATATCAGCAGTGAAGGCTGGATTAGAACTCAATGTATCTTTAATAGCAGGTACCCTTCCATTCTGATTAGCTCTTTAGGAATGAGCTTGGGCCCCAACAGGAAGAACTCAAAACCTATGGCATGTAATTGAATTACTGAGTGTGAAGGTGTGTGCTGTATATACAGCCCAATTACACCACAAGCTCTTTCAGAAGAGGTTTCTGATACTACTATGATATGTCCTTGTAACTGTGTGGGCTGATGGAAGGTGGAGCAGCTTGCGAGCTGCATGAACAGCGCGGCAGAGAAACCCCTGCCAACACTTCACATTTAGAAGTTTTGCAGCTCACATATTCGCACATATTTCTGTCCAGAATTTTCTGAGCACAGGCATGACCAGAGCACTCTACAGAGAACACAAAGGAGTCCAATGTACCCGGAACACATCACGCCTATAAGGCAAACATAGCCAGCTCAACAACTCCGGGTTGGCTCAGATTTACTGCACACCCACAGCCGGCCGAACACATTCTGCCGCACTGCACGGCGCGGTCTCACTGCACGTGGGAGGTCAGCACACACAGAGCAGCGGATTGTCCAGCTCCAGACACCCTAACACGTCACCCAAGATGGGGGTTTCACACGCACACCCAACCACACCCCACGGGCCGGCAGCATGTGAGCAGCTGTGCTCATGAAGGAAAACCGTGAGCTATCCTTGCATGGAGGCATCGCAGGCTTCAGCCAGTTCGGCCCCGCTGGCGTGCCCGGGCCTGGCCTCGAACACGGCACCGCCGAGGAGACCTTGGTGAGGGGTTTGTTTCCCTCCAGTTTGGCTGCTTGGTGAGAGTCGTACTTCTCCGAGCACGGAAAAGCAGCCCTGGCAGTCGGGGGGTCTCGGAACTGCGAAACGGAACATCAACCCCGACCCCATGACGGCGCAGCACCTCGCCTTTTCCCGCCCACGCCCAAAATGGCGGCAGCACCGCCGACCCCCTCCCACCCCCAGCCCCTCAGCCCGCGCTCCGGGGGCGGGGCCGCTCGGATTGACAGCGCGCTGCGGCCAATGGCGGGGACGCGCGCTTCCCGCCGGCCAATGGCAGGGCGGGCCCGCGGCGGTCAGCAGCCGGCCGCGCGCGCCGCTGGCGCGAGCCCTCCCTG